>PVJI01021787.1:0-26491 GCA_004026765.1 Micronycteris hirsuta
GAATGCAGACTGGTGCAGCCATTGTGGAAAACAGTATGGAACTTCCTCAGAAAATTGAAAATGGAACTGCCTTTCGACCCAGCAATTCCACTACTGGGATTATACCCTAAGAATCCTGAAAAACCAATTCAAAAGAACCTTTGCACTCCTATGTTCATAGCAGCACAACTCACAATAGCTAAGTGCTGGAAACAACCTAAGTGCCCATCTACAAATGAATGGATCAAGAAACTATGGTACATTTATACAATGGAATTCTACGCAGCAGAAAGGAAGAAGGAGCTTATACCCTTTGCAACAGCATGGATGGAACTGGAGAGCATTATGCTAAGTGAAGTAAGCCAGGCATTGAGGGACAAATACCATATGATCTCACCTTTAACCGGATCATAACCAACAAAAATAGAAAGCAAGCAAAACATAACCAGAGACATTGAAATTAATAACAGTCTAACAATGGACAGGGGAGAGAGGGGAGGGGACAATGGGGAGAAGTGTTTACAGGAATCACTGTAGAGGACACATGGACAGGACTAAGGGGGAGGAGGGATGCTGGGGGAGAGGTGGGGTTGGAGGGGAATGGAGGAAGGGAGGGGAGAGGATGCAAATAACTGTAATTGAACTAAAAATGTTAAAAAAAAGAAATTGAGGAAGATAAAAATAAATGGAAGCATATACTGTGTTCATGGATTAGAAGAATTAACATCATTAAAATGTCTATACTACCGAAAGGAATATGTAGATTTGACACAGTTCCTATTAAAATATCAATGGCATATTTCACTGATGTAAAAGAAATACTCTAAAAATTATATGAATCCAAAAAGACCCTGAGTAACCTCAGCAATCTTGAGAAAGAAGCATAAAGTTGGAGGGACCATAATACCTGATATAAAATTATACTACAAGGACACTGTAATCAAAACAGTCTGGTACTGGCATAAGAACAGACACATAAATCAATGGAACAGAATAGAGGGCCCAGAAATAAATCCATGTCTCTATGGTCAATTAATCTATGACAAAGAGTGCAAAGTGCACAATAGAGTAAAAATAGTCTCTTCAATAAATGATGTTGGGAGAACTAGTCAGGTAAATGCAAAAAAATAGACTAGATCACCAACTTATATCACACACCAGAATAAATTCAAAGTGTATGAAAGACTTAAATATAAGTTATGAAAACATAGACAATAAAATTTCTAGTGGAAATTTTAAGTCTTAGTGGAAAACATAGGCAGTAAAATTTCAGATATCCCATGTAGCAATATTTTTGTCAATATATTGCTAGGGCAAGGAAAACAAAGGAAAAAAAGTGAACAAATGGGACTACATCAATTTAACAAGCTTCTGCACAGCTAAAGAAATCATCATCAAAATGAAAAGGAAACCGACTATATGGGAGAACGTATTTGAAAATGATAATCTCCAAATATATAAAGAACTCATCCAATGCAATACCGGGAAGACAAACAATCCAATTAAAAAATTGGCAAAGGACCTGAAGAGACACTTCTCCAATGAGCACATACAGATGGCCCAGAGACATATGAAAAGATGCTCAACATCACTAGCCATCACAGGGATGAAAATTAAAATCACATGAGCTGTCATCTCACACCTGTCAGAATAACTATCATTAATAAATCAACGAACAACAAGTCCTGGTAAGGATGCAGAGAAAAGGGAACCCTAGTGCACTGTTGGTGGAGTTGCAGACTGGTGCAGCCACTGTGGAAAACAGTATGGAATTTCCTCAAAAAACTAAAAATGGAGCTGCCTTTTGACCCAGCAATTCCACTGCTGGGAATTACCCTAAGAATCCGGAAACACCACTTCAAAAGAACTTTTGCACTCCTATGTTCATAGCATTACTTTCTATAATAGTCCAGTGCTGGCAACAGCCTAAGCACCCATCAGTAAATGAGTGGTTCCAAAAAATGTGGTATACAATGGAATACAACACAGCTGAAAGAAAGAAGGATATCCTACCTTTTGCAACAGATGGATAGAACTGGAGAATATTATGCTAAGTGAAATAAGCCACTCAGTAAAAGACAAATACCAGATGGTCTCACTTATAAGAGGAAACTAATGAACAAAATAAACTAACAAGCAAAATAGAACCAGAGGCATGGAAATGTGGAACAGACTGACAGTGGTCAGAGGAGAGAATGATGATGGTGGAAAGAAGGGGAAGGGACTAGTCAAAGAGCTTGTATGAATGACCCACGGGTATGGACAACAGTGGGGAATTAACTGTGGGAGCAGGGGGTGGGCTGGGTGGAGAAGGGCACAGGGGAAAAAATGATACAACTGTAATAGAATAACAATAATCTTTTTAAAATTCTAACTTTAACATCTTTATAGGTAGATTTTAGCATTTATCTCTAACAGTTTTCTTAGAGTAAATCCCTAGACAGGAAATATTTGGATTAAAGGTTGACAGTTGACAACTGGTGTGTTAATATATTTCTGTCTATTCTGTTTTATTAATTTATGCCTATCCTTATATTGATACCACTTTGCCTTAGTTACTGAGCTGTATGGTAAGTCTGGAAATAAATTGTATGAATTGTTTTCTTTTCAAAAATTTTAGCTAATTAGGTTCTTTTAATTTCCATATACATTTTGGAACCAGCTTGATTATTTTCTTTAAAGTAAACTCCTGGAATTTGGTTAGGATTGCATTGCCTCTGTAGATCAAAGAGAGTATTGACATCTTAACAATATTGATTCTTCCAATTCATGACCACCACATATCTTTCCATACACTTAGGTCCTTAATTTTTCTCATCAATACTTTATAGTATTCAGTGACCAGATCTTGCATGCTTTAGCTTAAATTTATCCCTAAGTTTTTATTATATTTTGATGTCCTTATAAGTGGTATGACTAATGTTTTAAATCTGTGTTTGTGACACACATTTGTATTGAGGCTATGACTGTGCTTCACTGGCAGTGCACCTGAACCGACTGAACTGACAGGGGAATAAAAGAAAAACATAAGGGTCACACAGTAGACAGCACCCAAAATTGTTGCCAGTATTAACCAGTATATGTGCCAAAGCAACTGAACAAAAGAATCCTTTACAAAATATATATATATAAGTAAAATGGATGTAATGGCTTTGGGTATGATTTAGAGTTTCTTATCTTTAAAAAGCAATTAGTATAAATTTCTAGCTGTACAACTGTGGCAGATATTTCCACACACGTGTTAACACGTAGTCATGAGAATTTACGCGTTTTGAGCACAGCTCCGTGTAATTCCCATGTAGGCAAGTGTGGATCATGTCTGTGGAATGGGAATTCTCTAATAGGAATTTGGCAAGGATATATCTTAAAAAATTCTGGCTTGCTGACCCCTGCATATTATATTAACCTGGTCCTGTCTGCCACCGGACCTGAATTTACATCCTAATGCCCTGCTAATGAGTAATCTTACCCCTGTTCTGCTTAATCCCATGAATAATCAATCCAATGTAAATATGTCCTAAAGCCTCTAATAAAAACCCCGGCTAAGCGACCCACGAGGCCTTTTCCTGAGATGAAGGAATTGGTCACGTGGCCCCGGACTCTCTTTCCCCGCGTGTCTCGGTATGAGATTCATTCACACATCGAGTTGCAGTCACCCACAGGTTTCGGCCGGTACGAAACCCCCATGACATACAACTGTTAGGTCAGAGATTATGCGTATTTTAAATTTGAATAACTATGGGCTGCTTGTGTAGACGAACGTAGGGGATGCTCCTCATACTATTGTTTAAAACTGAAAAAAGTAAAATAAACCAAAGGTGTACCTAGAAAGAGTTGTTTAAATCATTTTGGACAGAATTGAGTACTTTAAATACCTGTTTTTTTCTTCAAAAAAAGTATTTTACAGAAGTTAGACATTAATTGCAATAATATATTATTGTTTACAATATTTTGCCAAATTAGAATCTGTAGAACATCATTGAAGACAACAGTGTTCTTTTAAAGATGGATGAAATTATGATAAAACCAAATGTCATTCAGAGTCAAAATTGGCAAAATAAAAGGAAAGAGCAGTCTAGGTAAGGCACTGGGTTAAAAATGTATGACTTTTTCACATGATTTATAAACTTGCTTTGAAGAGAATTCTATTATAAATAGATTTGAACTGACATCACCACAGGTTGCCTAAAACTAAGAAATATCTCACAAGTAAATTCTTTCTTACATGAAACAGTGTGGTATATCAGAAAGAACACTAGATTAAGAAAGGGTAAATCCAGAATTTATTTCCAAATCTGACAGCATATACCTGCATGAACCTGGTGTAAGGCCGTTCACTTGAGAGCCATTTTCTCTAACAGAAAAATAGTCAATATGATTCATAAGTTCCCAGTCTGGTTCCTCACAAGAATTCCTTTTGTCATAGATATCTGGATTACATCCTGCAGATTCTGATTCAATTACTCTAAGGTTGGTGAACCTCAGGAATTTTTATTCTTAGTGTCTTATGATGTTTGGTGGCCACAAGTCTGTGGACAGGCATTGGGCACTATTGGAATAAATAATCTCTATGATTCTTTCTAATTCTAAAGTTCTATGATTCTGTAAAGACAATGAAGAAAAACAGAGATTGTGCATCACTTCTAATCAGTTTCTAATGATCACAGCCGCTGCTGACTGTAGTAAAAGGATTCACTTCAAATTAATGAAAATAAGATTCTTTAATATCAAGTAGTTAGTTCAAGCAGCAATAAATAACAGAGTATTTCAGTGCCCACTGCTCTAAAATCCTTAAGAATATTGATAGTTTTCCATTCCTTCCTTTAGGGAAGAAGAAGAGGAAGAAGAAAAAGAGATGAACTTATTCAGAATTCTATGTACTTTGCCCTTTAAAACTAGACTGTGTTCCTGAAAGTAATATGGATCCCAGCACATTACAATATATAAATATCAGAACCTGAATATAAATGTGCAGTGCATCTTTGGCCTTTGGGATATTAAAATGCTTGATGAGCCATGGACACACATTAAGTTAAAAAAGTGACCCCTTTAAGTTACCTTATGAACCCCCTGGGAAAAAACAATGTCAGAGTTGATGAGCTCTATGGCACTTAGTATATGTTGAAGTTCAACAGCTTTCCAATAAAAGAAGTTAATAATATTTATGATCATGAATTAAGTTATGCTGAAAATTAGCACTTTAGTGATAGATAATGGCTATTTAGTAAGAAAGTACACAAAACTTTGATACCATAGAGTATTTTATATGTAAACATATTCATAAATATTTTTGTATCCTATTTGTTTTTATTTGTATTTTATGCTGTGTAATTAACTCATTTAACTTGTAAAAGGAGTTTTTATCTGTATTTTATTTGTTTTTATAAACAATTCATGTATAAACTTATTTTATCATACATTTGACATTTATTTAGTACCCACTAAACATAAAATATGTTCCTGCATATAAAAAAAAACACTTCTCTTACAATTTTCCCCACTTTTTTCCTCTCTTCTTTAATCATCCCAAATATAGGATCTGGCAAAAGTAACGTCTGCTTGAGTGTGGTAGGCAGGGTAATAATATGGATGTAATAATTTATAGTTTTAATTTGAACATTTCACTTAAAATGTCATATGGTGTGCTTGAGTGTGATATTGCTCTATTACAGAGTTACAGGCTTATGATTTTGTCATAAAAGATTTTGTAATTTTTTTAAAAAGGGGCGTTATTTGTGCTAGACCCTGGATATCCCCCACCCCTTGTTCCACCAGTCATTCTTTTATATGTCAAGAAACATCTATGTCCCTAGGTCACACCACAGCATTTTCAAGATCTGAGAGTGACCATCACACTTCCATCTCTCTTTCTCAAAACAATTTTATTACTTCACGCTACAGACCTGTCTGCTTTGATCTCTAAGTCGGTCCTCATGGACATTTATCCTTTCCCTGGTGTTGGGCTTCTCATAAACTAGGCTTCTCTCATGGATAGCCTTATTTCCCCAGCTTCCTCATTTCTTTTATTCAATGTTCACCTTTCTCAAGAAAACTTCCTCAGTTTGGAGAAGCAAATGCGGTTATCTCATGCCAGTACTTTCTCCACTCTCACAGAATTAGACTATCATACAGCCCTCAGTTAGTGGGGTAATGATATGGTACATAACAAGCTCATTACTACATTGAGAGCCTATTTTGTATAGCACATCATGAGAATCTGAGGATCTTAAGAGGTAAAACACACCTTTAACAAAAATAAGTTTAAAATTTATTTGTGGGATAAGACAAGGGATAGATAACAATATTACAGAAAGTGAGTTAAGTCTAAATTAGTAAACTAGACAGATATATAATAGAGTCAAAATTTACTCACTGCAGCTCAGATATACTGCACTGTGCACATAAACACACACATACACAACTTTTTTTTAGCTGATTTCATTATTTCTGGTGCTTTCATTTTACTCGTAGCAAGAATGTTTTTAAAAGTTAACTTGCTAATTTTAGTGTAATTCAGTCTTTTTCTGATTTCACACTAAAGGTTTTTTGGGGGAAGTGAGTACACAGATATGTGAGCTTTTTGTTCTCGTCATTTCTTTCTCCAGTGATATCTGGTCATAGAGGAAGGTTTTGCAAGTCCTTGGAGAGGGCAAGCAGGAGAGGGGCTCCCGTTTTCATGTGAATGTCTCTGCTGGCTCTCTCTGACCTACGGCTGAGCTCACCACTTCCGGTTTAGAGGTCTCGGTCTCTCTTCTGCTGCAGAGTTAAAGGTTAGAGCAATGGTCCCCTGGAGAGGGCAATGCTTAACAATTGCTTCTGGAGAGCTGGGTCATCTTCCCCACTGACCAGGTTCCCACCTTGACTCTTGATGACGAAGCTGACACTCTGAGTTTTATCCAAGTTCTTCAGCCCTGACTGGTGTGGCTCAGTTGATTGGGCGTCATCTCGCAAAACAAAAGGGCCACTGATTTGATTCATGATCAGGGCACAGGCCTGAGTTGTGCGTTCATTTCCCAGTTAGGGTATATGTGAGAGGCAGCTGATTGATGTTTCTCTCACATATCAACGTTTCTTTCTTTCTCTTTATCCCTCACTTCTTCTCTTATATACCTGTCTACGTATCTATCTAATCTATCTCTATATCTATCCCTCTCAAAAAAAAAAAAGTTCCTTTTCCATTCCCCTCTTTAAGCAGTTTCCCCAAGACTTCTTGAGAGTCCTGTTCTCCAGGTGATCCCTTTCTAGGCACGTTGATTCAACACCAGACACCTTTTGCTTGTCTGATGATGTCACACAAAAAAAGTCTGGGTAGCAGTTACGTCTTATTCAAGCCAAGGACAGCCAAGAGAGGGATATAGATAAGAGAGGATTAAAGAGAGGAAGACTCATGGCAAATAACTGCAAGGAGTTTAGTTTGATTAATGCAGATTGAAAGAAGGAAATTACAAGACTTTGTTTGGGGCCACATGATAAACAGCCTGTGTGCCTTGATAAAAAGTTTAGAATGTATATTAAATGTCATGGTTTCCAACAAGAAAGTACAGCCATGTACAGAGGCTCAGGGAGAAACTGAAGTTCAGGAGTGGAAACTACGGAGTGTTATGGTAAGATCAGAGGCCGAAGGCTGAAGCGACAGGGACAGGAAGGTAACTCACACCAGGACAGGACAGAGTTAGCTTTGCGCACAATCGGATCATCACTACTTAAAACATAGCAGATATTTTTAAATTGTTTTTCACAAATGAATGGAATGACTAAATGATGGAAGTTACAAAATTCTAACACAATTTCTAAAGAGACATCACTTTCAAACTTTCCTTAGGAAGTTGGCCTTTAGATTCAGAGAAACTGTGAACTTTTGTGGAATGTGAATAAAATACAGCTGCAGCAGCCCCCTTTGGTGGAGAGACCAAAAGCAACATCAGTTTTCCACTTGTTAAGCAACATCAGTTTTCATGTTGAGGAATTACAGGTTGAAACACCCTTAAGATACACTTCAGTTGCAGTAGTAACACAATGCACAGGGTCATCTAATTTCATTTGAATTTATTTTGAGGCTTAATCATTAAATTTCAAATATTAAAAACATCTAGGGGAAATGTATGTTAAATCTCAGAGCAATCATAGCTGCCATGGTATCTGAGTCAAGGTAGTGAAGGTTTATTTTATAAAGGCTCCCCAAAATATGCAGAATTCCCTTTCTTTCTGCAACCAAGTGACTGGTATTTTATATACATAATTTCTTTTAATTGTTGCAACAACATACATAGTAGCTATTGTTAATTCTATTTTACAAGTAAGGGGATAAGGAAACAGCCTGGAAAAACTTAAATAACCTATTCAAAGTCATTCTTTTAAAAAACTGGGAAGGCCTACCTCACTACAAATGCCTTGGTCTGCCTGCAGTAGCCTCTAAGAAACCCCCAGGGTCACTGTTTGGGCAGGTTCACTCCCTTGGAAAAGTCTTTAAATGGATCTTTATTGCTTAATTGCTCTTTTCCTGTCCTGAGCATCTATGCCTATTGTTCTATTATATTACACAAATGTGAATATGGAAGTGCTTCAGGAGCAACAGGACATTTGTAGAGGAATAAAACTGGAATGTGGCTTCTTTTTCTTGTGGCAGGAAAGCAACAATTTGGGACACAATATTGTGTTAAAGTACTTAATCATCCAGCATATTTCTGGCATTCCCCTCAGACCAGAAAGTCTGGTTCAAGTACCAAGTATTGAGACTATTTTTGTTCCTGCGTTATTAGATTAAAGTGATTCACAAATACAGGTTGATCCTCTCCAAACTCTTTCAAGTTGCTGCTTAAAACAAACAAACAAACACTGATTTGTGGAGGATGCAAATAAATAAAATAGAATTAGATATAAAGAATGAGAAACAGGCTAATAAAGCACAAAAAGTTACTCTTTTCAGAGTTGAGTTATGAACTTCAGTAAATGTTCTCTTCTGGGCTGAAATCCTTACCAAAGCTATTAGATATGTGAGGGCTTAGGAGCCCACTAAATGAAATACATGGAGGGTCCTTTATCCTTACAAAGTCTTCTGTATGCACTTATCTTGGGAAATTCCTTTCTTAGTTAGTGACCATGTATTTGTTCAGGGGAAACACATCTAAGCTGATTAGATAATTTATTGGAAATAATTAGAAACAGATCATAGAGCCTGACATGGCACTGACCAGGATAAAAACAACATCCATCAAGAACTAAAGTGCTCTCTTCTCTCCCCCTTTTGATTTTCTGTTTATTTTTCAGATGGGCCAAACAGAATCATCACAGGCTTAGGTAAGTCACTTTAGAGTTCAGGAATCCATCAAACTAAGTTTCCCATAGTTAATTTCTAAATGGTGAGGAGATGGTATCTGATTGGTCCAGCCCTGGTCCAATCAGCTGCAGTTGGGTGGGTAGGGCCAGAACTAGACATTCTGAGAGGGAGCATAACCTTCTGAGCTTTGGGTTGTTATACCACTCCTGGGGGCCCTTCCTGCTGGTAGCAGCCGTAATACATCAAGTTAATTCCTCAGGATTATGGTATGCTATATTTAATTTCTCATGCCCAAGGAGACTAGTTTTACCATGACCTTTATCCAAGTCCCCCATAACCACTACTCAGCAAAAGGATTAATTTTGGTTTAGTTATTCAACAGGTATACTACCCCCACCACCACCACACACCCACACCATCTCCCCAGCCTCCCTTCTGTCACCTCCCCCTGCAGCAGACATCAGAAATGACTGTAAACACAACAAACCTATTGATGGCCTTATAGCAAGCAGATAATAATGCCTCCCTCTAGCTTTCTTCAAAAGGATGTTGTTGAAAATAAATATACTACTGTTTGTTGAGTACTTTGAGTTTTTCAGAAGACAGTCACTGTATAAACTCAAGGTATTATTATAGTTATTACCATGTTTAGCATTTGGTTAATAGTGGAAAAGTTCTTTTACAATCCTAGTTGTAAACTAGAGCTGCAAATTTCTTCCTTCCTTAAAGCTGTTCCAGAGGCTTTGAACAATGATACTACAGTAACAATTCAAGTGCATCACTGTGCCTAATGAATAACAGCGCTCTCGATTAATGGCACTTATTCAAAATCACACTGACAGAAGTATGAAGCGTTAAAAAAATGAAGTTTCTGCCTACTGTGATTTTTTCCCGACTATTAAAAAAATACGGGCATCATCAGAGTTGAGTAGTTTTGAGCTGTTTTTTTATTACCTTTTTTTCAATTCAACTGCTGTTGTATTTTTCATTCGACAAGTACTGTGCTTTTGTCTCATACTGTGTTGCTATTGGAGTGCTATCACTCAAAAGATCTGCTGTAGGATCTGCTAAGCATCTTCACAAACAGCAAGCCTACTGCTACCCTAGCACTAGACCTCAGCCCAGGACGGAAGAGGAGGGTGCAGGAGGGAAGGCATTGCTGAAAGGCACACACTGGTCACAGCTGACAAGGAAAGCCAAGTACTGGGAATATCTATCACAAAGCTTTCGGTGAATTGCTAGTGACTAGAGGCATACTTCACATTGCTGTAACAGAGTTTATGTATTTTACTAACCTTATTTCATTGGGTTGAAGCTATATAGTTTTATGAGCTCCCCCCACAATCCTCTACTAGTTGGAAATAAATTTCTCCTCAGATATATATCAAGAGATGACATTGGCTGTTGGCCCATGTCTCTGGGCAAACGTTCTGCCTGTATATCTTCTTTTCCTTTCATCTAGGGATAAGGTGCAGGGGTATGCAGGTGGGAGTGTTTCTGTCTGACATGCAGGAAGGCAAAAGCTTGCAGTTCAAGGTGAGGAAGGCGGTGCAACCCGCATGGCCAGCTTTAGCCTCTTGTTACATCCCCGTCTTGCAAATTGTTCAATCCACTGGTGATTTGAATGGTTAGCATGATTGTCAGCTATCTCTGCACTCCAGCTTTTCTCTCTCCCGGCAGGAACATCTGGGACACAGACTTTACAAACAGTAATAATAACCCTACTTTAGCTTTCACATTTTTGCAGTTGTTATTATGTCATCATGGTAAATGACCATAATTGACCCCCACAATGAAATGTTGCCAACATTCATATGAATAGCAACTGCAATCGCACAGGCTAGCAGGCATGTGCTTTGCAAATAAAATTTTTGCTGAATAGCCAAAATCTCAGGTTCATTTGGGAACCTGAGTATTTCTGAATTATAATAGAAAACGATTTGTTTCTGAGACAGAAGAGTGCTGCATACAGGAACCTAAATAGGAGGTCAGGGGTAAGTAAATATTAAAGGATTTGCAGGAGCCCTTATGATTTGGGGGCTGATTTAGATACAGAGTGATGAGTCATCAGATTCTTCACCTGAGCAGAGATCTTGTCATTCTATTTCTCATCTAAAGAGAATATACAAAATACGCACATGCACATACACACAGAATTCTACTATTTCCACCATCCCAAAGTTAGCCTTGACCTTTCCTGACCTTCTCCAGAACTGACATACAGTAAGGATATAACAAAACAGTGAAGAAAGAAGTGACAATGCCAAAAGGCATATCAATTCTGACTATAACCGTGCATTTTAATATTGTGCTCAGGATGCAATTTCAGCTAAATTAGTCTTGACAATTTTCAGCTGATTTGGTTGAGAAATCAGGATCATTTCAATAAATGAATGAATGGGTGAAATAATGAATGAAAGCTATCTATCTGCTCCTATTTCCTAAGGAATCTATTTTATCACAGAATGCCTATTTTTTATTGGGCTTTTTTTCCCTCAAACTGGGCATGTTGCCCTAAAATAAAACACAACCCAACACAGAAAGCAGGGACCTTGAAATTAGCTTTATTTAATCAAAAGAAACCTTGCTGGTTCAATCACTGTCATCCAGATTCAGTTAAAATTACTCACACAGGGTTTTAAAACCTACTCCAAAGTCGTCTCTTAATTTCTCCTCATGCTGCAGACACAAACTTCTCTCCAATTCTGCCCTGTGCTTAACAAGAACGCCTCCGGGAAGAACACCCAGCAGTCTCACATCATTGTTGGTATAAAAATTAAGAAAGATCATGAACTTCTCATTATGTGCAGAAGATAATGGAGTTTATTCAACTATTCTTATGATTCCCAAGTCACAGGGAAATTGGTAAAGAATTTTCTCAGGACAGATTCTATCACTTTAAATCAACTAGTTACAAGAGTAAATGTCCTGTTGTTTTCTGTAGCTCGAAGACTTTATCTTCCCAGAAGATAACACAGGATAGAATACAATTGTCTTTAGACCATTTCCACCTTCCTAAAAATTCTTCCATCCCTTAGTTCCCTATTCGCCAGTGGTTTGCTTTGGTCAGTGAGCCCTCAGAGTGGGTGAAAAAACCAAACTACCCACCACTTCTCTTAGCCTCCACTGCACATAGATTTGTGCCTTACTCCCATCTCTCTCTCAACTTAACCAAAATTCCGCATTGCACTAGTGTCGCAAGGCTAGATATTACCAGAAAATTCACCAGTGTCATGCTTTTTTTCACTGGGTTATGACTAGCTATAATTCATTTAATAAATATTTTCAATTTTAAAAAGGGGCTTATTAATCCAAATGAATCTCTCCTTTGTTAAATGGATAGACAGAGACTTTCTGTTCTGAGAAGACTTGTCTTTAATACTCCCCTAATCCTGCTCTAGCATGCTGAAAGTCAGCAACTCGATTCTGCTCTTCTAAAATGTTCCCAAGTTGGATTTGAAAGTCAAAATCAAATTAAAGTGTCTTAACTTTCTTCTTATTTCTGCTCTAAAAAGAGTTAAAAACAAAAGAGAGGCAGAGGTATTTAACTCTTCTAAATTGCATTTATTATTTTTCCCTTTCTCTTCAACAGAAAAAAACTGGGATGGGAGAGGCCGAAAGGCAGACAACCATTTGCTGGTTTGGGGCTGGCTTACTGTTAGCCAAGCAAGGCCTAGATCATTGCCAGCAGAACTAGTCAGTCATTATGGGCTACAGAGGTGCTCCTCATGAAATCTGCAAGTGGAGAGAATTATGTGTTGTTGCTGCTTGTGTTGAATTTTGGAAGTTTGTAGATTCTTTTTTTAACTCAGTTTGGTATAGTTTTGATGAGAGAAGAACTAACCACAAGATTGAACTATCAGTCTCTGTGGTCAACTTTCATTCCTGTGGGAACAAACCTGCACTTTCTCTTTATTTGATCATGGGCTATTTGATCTATCTCCTCTGGGTTCTGAGTCTTTTTCCTGGACCAGTGTTTCTTACCTAATAGCTACATCACTACATTATTGAAATGTGCAAAGAAAATTAAGTTTATCATATTATATGTTTAAAAGATGCTCATTAATCCAAATGACTACTGCATTTTGAAATATGTGTTTGTTTTCTTTTTTGGTTCATTTTCATACTATTAAGATACTATTTTTAATTGAATTTATTGGGGTTATATTGGTTAATAAAATTATATAGGTTTAAGGGGTATGTTGTATTGTGTGTTCACCACTCCAAGTCATCTCTCCTTCCATCACCATTTATCCCCCCTTAACCTCTCTTATCTTCCCCTGTCCACATTTTCCTCTGGTAATGGCCATACTATTGTTTTTCTATGAGGTCCTAGTCCAGTATCAGAATGTCACTGGAATTTTAGTACTCAATATTATTATTTTGCTTAATCCTTTCACCCTTTTGACCCAGTCCCCCAGCCCTCTCCCCTTGGACAGCTGTCCGTTTGTTCTCTGTATCCATGAGTCTGTCTCCACCTTACTTATTAGCTCATTTTGTTCACTAGATTCATAAGTGTGAAATCATATGGTAGTCGTTTTTCTCTGAGTGGCTTATTTCACTTAGCATAATGCTCTCCGGGTCCATCTATGATGTAGCAAAGGGCAAGATTTCCCTCTTTTTTATAACTGAGTAGTATGCCACCGCGTAGATATGCCACAGCTGTTTTATCCAATCATCTGCTGGTGGACACCTGGACTGCTTCCAAATCTTGGCTATTGTGAATGATGCTGCAATGAACATAGTGGTGCAAATACTTAGAGATCTTTTACTTGTGTCAGGTACTATTCTAGTCACTTATGCAAGTTCCCAGCTAAAAACTACATTTTCTTTGCCTATGGGTATTGCCATTAGTAGGATGGTCAATGGAATATAGTTAAAAATGATATATAAAATTCTGAATTGTCTCCAGTTTGAAGACAAGCTGCTTTTCCAGGACTTTGGCTCTTGTTTCCACAAGCTAAACTGTTTTTTGAGCCAGCAATCTAAACTTTAACTTTGTAAATGACGGAGCCACAGGATGAAAGGAATCTAAGTTAATAAAAGTAGCTAATTACCCACTGTTCTAATCTGGCCTGTTTAATTAGAGATAAATAAATTATTTATTTAAGATTATTGGATCTTTCTTATAGAACTACAGCATTTACCCTAATTAATATGTGCAGTTTTCTAAGATGAAATGATAATAGTGTTTACCAGGCATATTCAGAATTTTATTTTTATATATTTTTTACAATTATAAAGAAACACATTTCTTCATTGCATCTGGGCAGCCATTTGCCAGTCGGTCCTCATTCTAGCCCCCTTCCTGCACACCTGCTGAAGTTGGAGGAAAAGTGATATTCATGGTGATGTAAGTTGTGGGCTCAGTAGACAACGCATGGTGGGCCCAGCACATTCTGATTATTATCACTATTCGGCACTGTTTCACCACTCAATTTCTACAGGAAAGCTACATTACCCAATTTTTCTATTAATTCTCAATCTCTCATCTCAGCTATTAAAGGTGGACTGCATTTGCCACTCAGATCTTCTCGTGCTCATCGATAAAGGGTATTTTTGCTTAATTAGACACTTGCAGCTTTCTCTCTTTGCTCCTCGTGTGCTATGTTGCAAAGAACAACCTGTAATAAGTTGCTCCCACTTCACTACCAAAAATAAAATCTTCTTTTAAAATTAAATGCTTTCATTTCAACTGTGATAATGTCAAATTTGGCACAGAACTATGATAACTGAACAACTTCATCCTCAAAGTCTGCCAGAAAACATTGAAGTCAAAAGAGTGTTTAAAATGTAGACAGTGTTCACCTAGGGAAACATTCAGGTAGGAAGACCCTAACATTTAGGGTCTGGATCCCAACCCTTCCGTTTCTACCGCCACACCCTAGTTCTGAGCAATCAGTCCTTCTGTGACTTCTCATAGCTTTTATTGTTAGCATCATTCATTTGGAATTCAGCGTGTAATTATCATTACTGTTGTTTATCTTTTTGAATGCAGGTTCTGTCTCCACATTTAGCTTATGAATCAGGCACCATCGTATATAACCTGATGCAGCCCCGGCTGCTAGTACAGCCGCTGCACAGACAGGGAACTCGGTAGGAGTGGACTAATGATGATATATGCAAACGCTGTTCTCCTAGATCCCAGTGTTTCCAAGAAGCAGGGTTGGGAAGGGAAACTTGAAAAAAAAGACTGCAGGATGGGAGGGAGTTTGGAGGGGATGGGTGGAAAAGTGAAAGGGATCAAGAAGTACAAATTGCCAGTTATAAAAATAGTCAAGAAATACAAATTACCAGTTGTAAAAGTACAGCACAGGAATCCAGTCAATAATATTGTAATAACTATGTATTTTGTCAGATGGGTACTAGGCCTAGCAAGGTGATCATTTCATAAGGTGTATAAATGTCTAATCACTACAATGTATGGCTGAAACTAATGTAATGTTGTATGTTAACAAATTAAAATATAAATTTTAAAAAATATGAAGAAAAAATAAAAGGGGAACAATTTTTTTCCACAAAACACACACACACACACACACATATGAGGCCCCACAATAGTTTTTTTTCTGGTGGACCAGTGTTTGGACTTATAGTATTCCTCTCAGGAATCTCTTGAACTGTGGTTCTTAATTTAGTAGGCAGTACTTGAATTGAATGATAAAAAAAAAATGTGAGTTCAGAGAACTGAGATCTGATATCTAACAAGCTGCAGGGAGTATTTCATGAGTATTAGCATAGATAAGGCTCTTATTTGTACTTATGTTCAAGTGGAAAATATTTTAAAACTCCTTTTTTCAATTACTTTGCTGGTTCTTAATTACCAAGTATGCTATTGTTTATTTATTTATTTGATTTACTTTGTAAAATGTTTATTTTGTGGTATTCATCTCCATGAAAAATATAGGGAATGATATTATCACAATATATCTCAAACTCTGGAAAGGGCATGTACCAACATGACATTCTTAACAGGTGCCAATTTTATATAAATATCATGGTAGAGGCAGAAGTCAGGGTAACTCAACAAAACAAAAATAAGTATTTAACTAAAAACCCCTATTTTCCCTTTTAATGTAGTGGTTCACAGCAGTCTCTTAATTTCCTAATTCATTAGAAAGGCAATGTGGTAAAGGGGGTAAGGAAACGGGCTGTGGAACCAGATGGCCTAGGTTTGGATCTCGGGTCCTTCATTTACTAGTTGTTAAGTGTGGAGCACATCATTTCTCTGTGCTTTCATTTCTTCCCCTGGAGAAATTGGAGGGGAATACAGTCTATCTCACAGAGTAGTTCTGAGGACTAGGTAAATGAACCCATGCAAAGCATGAAACACATGGCCTGACACATAGTGAGTATTCAAAAGATATTAGCAATTATTTGGGGCTAGCCAGTATTCTAGATGCATCAAGTGCTAAAATTTCCATTTGACTTTTCACTTTCTGATGAGAGAATGTAAACCAACATTCTTGTCATATTTGAAGATTTAATTCCTTGTCATCTCCAGGTGAGATTCACTTAAGAAGAAAATAACCTCAATAAGTAAAAAAATTGCATTGGAAGATAGAAAAATCTCTAGTGATTTATTTTTTACGAAAGTATTAACAAAGGTTTAAAATTTTTTTCATGCTTAACTTTGCATTGTACTGCCTACACCTTCACAGTTTTTAGGAGGATTGAATCAAGGACTCACCTAGGATTAATTGTAAAACAGAAAAATAAAATGGTCAGTACTTCCTCCCTCCCTCACTAGGGACCTACCCTGAGCCCCACTTTCATTGTCTCAGAGGTCATCCAAGCTTGAAGAATGCCCACCGAAGAATGAATTTGTTGTTATTTTTTCAAGCATTGTCTCATTTTAATTGAAAACACCTGAAAGGAAAAATGCCGGCCTGGTTTTGTGGAGTCCTACTGTTTTGCCATGTATTGAGTTCCACATTTCTTTATGACAACTGCCTTCCCCCTACTCTGCTCACATTTCCCATGTCCATTATGATCACGCTGTTTGATCCAGAAGTTGGCATTTGTTTTTAGCTAAGCCAATATCCTACCTTTGATATTTTAGAACTTGGGACAGAGAAAGGCAGAGTAGTTTCTCTCCTGGGTTAAAGATAGAATATATTAAACTTAGGAGGCTTTAATTACCATGTTTACATCGTGCAGGAGAGAGATGACACTGATATATAAAGATTAGAGATATAAAGAGTTTGGGAAACGTTAGAGATACTGATTCCATAAGACTCCTTAGGAGGGTGGTGAGGAAGAGAGGCCAAGCAGGGTTCCTGACCTGCCCACAGCTATTTTTAGGTTCTCTTTGGAGAACTGGACATGTCTCCTATGCTGCCCTTCAGAATCCTCCTGACCCAAATTGTTTGGCCAGCCAGGCTGTGTCCACTGGTTCAATGCTGGCTTCCATCGGCTTCTTGAAAGCAGATTTAGATGGCATCTCATGGAAAGTCCAACCTCTCTGTATTTCCTACCTGGGGAATACCCGTGATGCTGCAGTGCGGGAATCTGTCCCCATTCCTCATACTCCTGCATGCACCATATGGAAATCCAAGGGCCTTTGTGCCCATGAAGCCACCATTGACCAATGGAAGCTAATGAATAAAGGCGTTCTCCTTTTGTCCCAAGTATATCACATTGGGGTCTCAGACAGGTTGAGCACCAGTCACCTAACCCCCTGGTGTATGTTAGGGTGGCCAGCTTAATAAATCTTCCTTTAACTGGTTTTTCTTCCTTTCTTGTTTCTCTCCCTCTGCCCCATACCCCTGTTCCCTGGCATCATATTCCCAGGTAAATGTTAAGGGATTCTGCATGTCAGGCTCAGCTTTTGAGGGGACTTGAGCTAAGAGACCCAGTATTCTTTCGGCAAATTTGCTTTAGTTAGATTTCAGTCATAACAAATACTAAGTTAAAAAGAAAAAGACATTCTAGTCCCAGCTAAATAGTTAACACAATGACTATGATTTTCAAAAAACTGACTGGTCTATACCTCAGTTCATTCATTTATAAAAAGGCATAATTGGGCATATTTCTAAGACTCCTTTCATCCCCAATTTTCCATATTTTAAATAAAAGGCTTCATGTCTCAGAGAAATAAATCTCTAGTGGTGTCCATGCAGAAACTGGGACAATTAATTCCTCCTGTATTTCTGTGCCTACAATGCTCACATCTCTGGCAACACCATGGAAAATTAGCCTTGGATTTCCATGCATCCTTTAATCCAGGACACCAGTGGGAATTAGTGAGGGTGGTCCAAATAAATTATATTCTCATGGAAAAAAAGTTAATTCATGAACAAAAATTCTATGAGAAGTTCTTGAAAGTCTCATCTGTGAAAACTTAAGTCTTATAGGATTCTGGAAAGTTCCTGTAACTTTTCTTGGTTGCAAGATTCTTAAACTTGGCGGCTGAGGCATGGGTGATTTTGGTTGCTGATCCTAACTTAATCCAGGATGGCTATTGTGATCTTTGTGGATAAGGAAAACGGAGAACTAGGCACCCATGTTGGTGCTAAGGACCTGTTAAGGCTGGGGTCCCGGCCTTCAGTCAAAGCTTTAGAGATCTCAGGTTTCAAAAACACATGTTGGCAAAATGTCTGATGCTCAACCAGCCTTACCCAAAACTCCCAGAAAGGCTTTGGGAACTGTCAACAGAGCTACAAACCTCTCAAACAGAAACACACAAACTTCCCTGCTGAAGAGGTGACTGAGAAGACCGTCAGAGGGAAGAGACTGTTAAAGGGCTCCCAGCTCAGATGACACCCATCCAGGAAAAGTTCTTTCCCTTCAGTCCTCCAGACTTGGAGAGTTTCGACCTGCCTACGAACATCAGATCACCCAGCTCCCCTTGATCGGAGTGCCTCTCATGATTCTCGATAAGGAGAGGAAACTTGAAAGGCTCTTACACCTCGGCCCCCTTCACCTCTGAAGATGCTCTCTCCATCGTGGGAGTCCGAGCTGTCGTAGTCTCCAGCAAGCGTTCTGTCGACTCTGGATGTCGAATTGCCACCGGTGTGCTATGATGTAGAGATTTAGTTTCTTAGTGCTTCATAGTTTGTGTGTATGTACTAATAGCTTGTATTAATAAAGCAATTCTTTAACAGAAAAAAAAAGAGATTCTCAAACTTGGGATTTTGACCTCAGAGCATCTCCCTGTCTTCCTCTTGCATCACATCTGACTCTTTTCTCAGCGTGTCTGACTACCAGAGTGCACGTTCCCTGGTGACTCAGGCTAAGTATTCAAGGCACCTCTGTCATCTTTAAACCTCTGTACCATGAATTAACATCTGACTCTCTTGTCTTTGGTGTGGATTGGTTGCTCTTCCAATTCTTCCTTCCACTCTGACATCCTTCCAAAGATAAAACCAGAAGGAGTGAAGTGAATAGAACAAAAAATTATATGCTTAAAACAAAACTCTTCTAAAAATCCCACATATTTGATGTTAAAGAAAATACGGATTAATGGCCTAAACAAATCAAATTAACTGGAGACACCGCTAAGAGCAGATTCCTAATATCCCAAGCCATTTTGAACAGTGAGCGTTATTTGAGGTGAAGTGAGAGCTGACACAGCAAAATCCCAGCAAGGAACAGAGGTTGGGCAGTAGAGGACAAGTTTAGCTCCACCTAGTGCATTTGGGCAGAGGAAAGGGGAGACGAGAGAGTACTAAATAGTAGAACAGAAAGAATGGCTTTAGGGTAAATGGTGTCTACATAATCAAGGTTTTAGGATAACGATGAGTCCCCAGATTTGTTGTTTGATCCAACTAAAACTGAAGAGGTTTATAAAATCCTCTCCACTTAGTGACATTAAGAAGGCAGTGATTTGTGGTGAACACTTGTGTGGAGCCCATTTTATAAAGGAATAGTGCATTGCTAAGTTTTGCAGGAATTTGTGCAGTAGAAAATAACAACGGAAATTACCAGGAAAATTAAAATACAGTTGAGGAATATGCTTGCTTGGGAAACTAAACCGAGTAACCACAAAAACAGAGACAAAAGATTTTTGCAAAGCATATGTCAGCTCTGATTTTTAAAAAGTGGCTTTGAGACCTAGACGCAGGTCAAGGGAGAACACAGTAGACACTGCTGCTGCACAAGGCCCGCGCTGGCTTTCCTTGCAGGCAGGCTACTCACAGGTCTCAGCAAAGCAGGGAGATTGGGCACAAAATCAAAACAAGGCAGGTTCCTCTTTGATGAATGTATTCAGAATTCTGCAAACTGGAAAACATCTCGAAGGCAACTATTTTCATTTCCATATCACATTAAGTCGTGTTTTTTTTGTAAACTAAACTTTTCATTTGAAATACATGTGAAGGTGGGAATAGGGCCCAGTCTCTCACCTGGAGGCTTCTGTGTGGCCCTTCTCAGGGCCACCATGGAATCCCAGTGGACATAGTGAACCCTCTGAACTGGAGAAAGGATGGAATCAAAGTGGGTCCGACCCAACCCAGTACCCAGTTTTGCTCATCCTAGCATTGCTTTGAAAAACAAATGAGGGCTCCACTTTCTAGAATGTTACTGCTTTTGCTGCCATTACTGCTGATTTCTTTCTTCTTTTTTTTAAATTGTGGTAAGAACATTTAACATGAGATCCACCCTCTAAAATTTTAAGTATGCAATAGAGTATTGTTAGGTATAGGCACAATGGGGTACAGCGGATCTCTCAACTTATCATTTCTATATCTAAAAAGAACCGAGGTCTTGACCATTCCTTGCCCTAATATTCATAGCCACGGAAACTAAAAATTAACCAGCTATGGGGACTTGATGACTCAGTACATTTTTTTTCCATTTGCCTCTCTCACAATGTTCCCACCCAAAAGTTTTTCAAATAATATTTTCCCTTTAAGGAAACAACTGGTGGAATATATCCTGAGATATATCCTGAGGCCTTCCTCTTTTCCTCTAGCACACTAGGCATTTCCCCTCAGAAGAAAGAACCATGGGGCTGGTGCATCCAATCTAGTATGACTAATACTGTATTCTTTTACTGCTGAGATTAGCTCCCAAGCAATCCTTTTATGTGTTAGTTTGGAGAAACTTTGACTCTGTCATTCCTCTTGGGGATTGCTCTTTTGACTTCCTGTAGAGTTACACGTTGGCTATAAATTGTCCTTCACCGGAAAGATGATCTTTTAAAACAGGAATTTTCCTTTAAGTTATTGAAATAATTATAGGAAATGGTTAAAAGGTATTAATAACATTTCAGAGGAGTTTACATCATGTACTCTACAAAACAAATGGTCATTCTAAAGGCCAAAATATCTAGTACTAAAATTTCAATGACGTTCTGATGCTGAACTAAATCCTCTGAGAAACAAGGAAACTGGCTTATTCCGCAGCCGACGAAATTGATCACACTCCAGGGTATAAAGCAAGGCAAAGAACTTTATGTCTTGTGCTATGTATTTCAGTAAATATGTCTGTGTCCCTAAAAGGATAACAGTTTGAAAGGCCTTAAAGATGTTGAGTCCTAAGACTACATTTTTGGGATGACTGCACCTTGCTTATACAGGCAGAACAAAATCTCTGTTTTTCACAGAATTTAAAAACCTATTCCTTCATCAGTTTCCCAGATTTATGTAAACAACATTTGCAATAACATTGATAAAGTGGACATTCAGATGTCATAATAATAAAGGCACATTTCTTATTTCCTTTTCTTATTGGGAAGAGAAGATTTAAGAAAGTAAGAAATGAGGTTCCTCTTCAAAGAATTTGATTAAAATAACTCTTGGAATTCTAGCCTGTTTTATAGGCTCCCCATCTCCCTTTTGTGTCAGTTCAGAAACTTAGCTGTGAGAAGGAGATTGTTAAGTGTAAATGAATCCATCCTGATTTTCAGGAAGCCCCTGCTATCATTGTTCAGCCACTCCATTTGGATCTTTTACAACATGATTTCTGAAAAGCAAGGCATGAGCTGGCTGGAAAAAGTGACCAAGCAGCTCCACCTTCTCAGCTCTGATGGATAAGGGAAGAGAACCATAGCAAAACTCCTTTTCTGTCATTCAGGATAGAGGTGGGAGCACCCAGGGTTTCCAGTTTTAGAATATAACTATTTGGGCAATTAGAAAATCTCTGAGCACCTTTCTCCCCTGGTATTTAGATAAATTAATAATATTAAGCATTTCTAAAATAAGAAGTGGGTTATAAGATTTGCCAGCTTACCATGAGCATAATTTGCTCAGTTACCTTTTCCCCAAAGGAGACTCATGAAGTTACAGTCTTACAGCATTATTGCTTATGAGCCCACAGACCTGGAATTTCTATTTCCCACAGATTCAAGACAATGAAACTTTGTTATCATGCACCCTTATTTAACTCCAATGCCCAGGACAAGGATTTGTTTTAACGTCTCAGTCTATTCCTCCTGCAGCAATATTTTTTTCAGGCAATAACTTCCATTCATATTGCTAACAGCTCTTGAATTCTCCAATTTGTCTGTGACGATACCCCTTTTATTTTTTATATTTCCTAAGTTTTATATTTTGCTGCATGCAGTACAAAGTAAATTTTTTAAAAAGCACCAATATGACATGTGGCACATGGGTTAATTAGATAATTCAAGAATCAGTAGAAGCTTTGATCTCAAGGTACAAATAATTCTTCTCAGTTTTCTATAAACAGGAATAAAAGAACCTTTATAAAGTTTCTAAAACTTAAGCAAAACCCATCTAATCTGTTACTGATAGGATTCTCAGTTCCTGGAAAAAAAAGGTTACTTATTTATTATTTCAAGATACTTAAGTAAGCTTCCCACTAGGTCCCTTTACGACCTAAAATTTATGGAAGGCAAAGCCTAAAATCCTTTCCTGGTCTAGATCAGATAACCTTATACATTGTTTAATTTGTGCTAGACAGGCAGTGTAAGAAAATAGAAGGACTTTGAGGTGTAAAGTTAGAATGACCTGGGTTTAACTTCAAATCATTACTTACAACCCATTTGTCCTTGGAAAATTTTTCTTATCTGAAAAATGGGGTAATCATATTATCTAGCTCATGGTAATAATGAAGATTAAAGATTTTAACAGGCATTTTTGGTTGTATTTCTGGAATCCGTCAATCATTTCCCGCTTGCCGATGCAGCGATTTCCCTCTGGGCCTGTGTGGTTCTGGAGGCATCGATCCTCCCCTGTATGTGATCTAAGAAGCTAAGTAATCAGCATACGTACCCTCGGGTCACAGGTATAGTTTCACGGGGGGTTTGAACTAGGGTAAATTTCAGGACTTTTGTTGAATACGTCAGGACAAAGAAAGTCTCTTTTCAACTACACAAGAAACAAAGTATGCAGCTTTGGGCACTTAGAGCAAACATCTTAACATCAGAGGGGAATCAGCAGAAGGGCTGATTGAATGGTCACACCTTACCCGATGCTACCCCAACCTCTGTACTGCCCAGTCACATGACCCAATACACTTCTTTTCTTTAAGCAAGTTTGAAGGTTTTCTTTTAATTACTTTCTAACCAATATGTTAAACACACATGGGATAGGATTAAATGTGATTTTATGTTGTTTTCTACAATCCCTGGACACATCATTTACTGGAAGAAAATTTTCCCCCGTGGAACTGTGTGAAAATTCCAGAAGCTCCCTGATTTTTCTGCCCACACTCAGGTAATAAAAAAATCCTACAGTCATTTTAAGTTATAAAATATAGTCTCATTTCAGAAATATAAAATCTCAGAAGTTCAATATATTAAGCAATTCATCAATCTTTATTCAAAAGAAAGCTGTCTCCTCATCTCCAGCCTATAATTGGCAAGACTCCTGTCTTCTCCATTCATTCACTTACTCTTCATCTGATTAACTGCCATCATCTCATCTGGGTCACAGGTAAAGGGAGGAGAAAGATCAAGAGAATGAATGAAATGGGTCTTACTTGGGCGTTGGGCAGTAAAGTAGTGTTCTGGCTTCCCATTCTCTGGGTAGACATATGTTAAACACGGACTCTTTCTTTTGGGGACACATCCATGAGCTCTTCAGAAGCCCCCACTGGCCCTCTCTGACCACAGATTCCATGACTCACGAAAGACACATTTTCTCTGACCCACTTTTCTCCATTCCTCATAGGCTTCTGTTTTGCCAGAGATTTCCCTCATCTGTGGTAGGAGCCTTAATGACCCTATTCAAAATAATTTTTTTAATTTTGTAAGATCACCCATAAATATGCAAAAGTCATATGAATGTAAACTCATATATGGAAATATTCATCTGCCATAATTTGCAATTTCTTTAAAAAATTAGGAGGTACAAGTTGGTAGTTGCAGAATAGTCATGGGGCTGTAAAGTGCAGCCTAGGGAAGACGGCTAATAATGTTGGATAACCATGTGTTGTGCTGGCTGGGGGCTGGGAGTTTCAGGGGGAAACACTTTGTAAAGTGTACCATTGTCAGACCACTGAGCTGTACACCTGACACTGATGCAGAATAATATTAAATGTAACCTGTAATTAAAAATAAAATGAAAAAGTGCTCGCTTCGGCAGCACATATACTAAAATTGGAATGATACAGAGAAGATTAGCATGGCCCCTGCGCAAGGATGACACGCAAATTCGTGAAGCGTTCCATATTTTTACGGACAGAAAGAGAGAGCTGGGGTGGCGATGCTCATATCAGACGGGATGGACTTCAAGGGGGGGGCCATAGGGAGAGATCCAGAGGGACACTTTATGGTACTCGAGGGAAGAATCCACCAGGGAGACATAAGCATTGTAGATATATGTGCACCCAACACAGGAGCACCCAGGTGCATGGGGAAGGTCTTGGAGGATTTCGGGAGGGACGTTGATAGCGGCACGGTTGTGGTGGGGGACTTCAGTGCCCCGCTGTCAGGGGTGGACGGATCCTCCAAGCAAAGTATCAGCAAGGACGTTGTGGCGCTGGGCAGTGCCCTGGAAGGGATGGACTTAGTTGATATGTATGGGGCCCTTCACCCCGGGGAAGCTGGGTATACATTCTTTTCAAATGCACATGGAACATTCTCAAAAATAGACCATGTGATAGGACGCGGGGCGGGCCTCAACAAATTCAAGAAGATTGAAATCGTGCCGGGTGTTTCTCTGACTGCAAGGGACTGAGGTTGGAGGCCAACCCCAAGGAAGGAAGCCCAGAACACCCAGAGTCATGGAGAATGAGTGGCATGCTGTTGAACAATGGGTGGGTCAGGGACAAGATCAGGAAAGAAATCGAGAAGTTCCTTGAAACAAGTAGGAATGGTCTGGCAGCGGCCCAGAGCTTGTGGGGCGCAGCAAAGGCAGTCCTGGGGGGGGGGGGTTCATGGCGATACAGGCCTACCTAAAAAAAAACAGAAACAGTTTACACAGACAATCTGACCCTGTGCCTACAGAAACTCGAGGAACGGCAGCAGAGACAGCCCAGAGCAGATAGAGGGAAGGAGATGACCAAGATCAGATCAGAGTTGAACGACTTGGAGACTGAAGGGACAATTCTGGGGATCGATGAGTCCAGGAGCTGGTTCTTTGAAAGGATAAACAAAATCGACAAGCCTTTAAGCAGACAATCAAGAAAAAAAGAGAGAGGACCCAAATAAATTCAATCAGAAATGAAAGAGGAGATATTACAACTGATGCCACAGAAATACAAAGGATTATAAGTCATTACTATGAAGAACTGTATGCCAAGAAATATGAAAACCTAGGAGAAATGGACAAATTTTTAGAAAAATATGATCTTCCAAAACTCAATAAGAAAGAAACAGAAAGCCTGAACCAACCAATAACAGTGGAAGAAATTAAAGCAGTAATCAAAAAACTCCCAACACACAAAAGCCCTGGACCAGATGGTTTAACAGGAGAATTATACAGAGCATTTAAGGAGGAACTAACACCTATCCTTCACAGACTATTCCAAAAAATCTAAAATGATGGAAGACTCCCAAACTCTTTCTATGCTGCCAGCATCATCCTAATCCCAAAACCAGAAAAAGACACAACAAAGAAAGAAAACTTCAGGCCAATATCACTGATGAACATTGATGCTAAAATTCTCAACAAAATTTTAGCAAACCACATCCAGCAATACATTAAAAAGATCATTCACCATGACCAAGTAGGTTTCATCCCAGGGATGCAAGGATGGTACAACATTCGCAAAACAATAAACGTAATACATCACATAAACCAAAGCAAAGACAAAAATCACATGATCATATCAATAGATGCAGAAAAAGCATTTGATAAGGTACAACATCCATTTATGATAAAAACA
>PVJI01021788.1:0-26486 GCA_004026765.1 Micronycteris hirsuta
TGTGTCCCTTATTGGTGTTTTTCTTAGCACCTTTGCCTAAAGTACCCCAGTATACTATAACTCATGATTAACACAATTTTATAAATCTATCTCCTTCTTAGGTTCACTCTTAAAACACCTGAGTACATGGTAGCTATCAATTTTATGTTAAATAAAACTAAAAACAACCCTGGCTGATGTGGCTCAATGGACTGAGCACCAGCCTATGAACCAAAAGGTCACCGGTTCAATTTCCAATGAGGGGTCAGGGCACATGCCTGGGTTGCAGACCAGGTTCCCAGTTGGGGGCCTGCAAGATCGATGTATCTCTCTCGCATCCGTCGATGTTTCTCTCCCTCTCTCTCTCCCTTCCTTCCCCTCTCTCTAAAAATAAATAAATAAATAAAATCTAAAAAATAAAAATAAAAAACCAAAGACATTTTATAATAGCTAGTTTGAAAACTTCGACACAGGGAGTTTTGCTTATTAAATAATTATCAAAACACACACTACAATCCTCACCATGACTTGACGCACAAGCTTAATGGTTTCACTCCAAGGTCTATTTTGGTTAAATTTTGCATGAAGGCGTTCCAACAGAGAACTCATCTTACTCAGCTTTTCCGACTCTACGATATAAATCAGAAGACATTGTTAGAAACTCTTCTTTTAAGACCTTATAGTTTTTCTTACAACAAAACCCCCCATACATCAAGAACTCCGTTAAAATATTTTGCAATCTCATTTACTTCAAAACATATAAAGAATTTATTTTTAATGACAAGAAGACACACAAATTATGGGTCTAATCTAATAAACACCACAGAACAGGACTACTTTCTATTCCACCTTTTAATGAGAACCAAAAAAGAACCACCTCTAATCATGTTTCAGGATCAGGGCTATAATTTAGTGACAAAACCATGTCATGATATATATGAAATCCCTTGACAATATATGTAAAGCATACATCTGAACATAGCCTAGTAAGGTTAGTTGATTTTCAATGTGAAAATATAGACTCTCAGTCTTTTTTCATAATTTTAAGAGATCAATTTATAGGTATGATCAAGAAAACAGGCTTTGTCATTCAGATTTCTCCTATTTGAATCCAAACTAAAACTATATAGACAGAGAAGATGTCAGTATCTAAAGGATGAGTTTCCAGCAGCAGTAAGACAAGACCGGCTCCAGAACTAAGTGTGTAAACGAACCTCCTCCACCCTTAAACCCTCCTCTAATTCCTGCACTGCTTACTATCAGCAAGGACCTGTGCTAGGGACCACTGGCAATGCAAAAACACAATATGCCTGGGATGACATCTGTGAAAGCGTGTGGATAGGTCAAGACAAAAATAACCCTCACACAAAGCAAAATGACATATGCTCTTCAAAACAAAGATACAGCATGCTCTTCCTCCGGGGAGATCTTCCCTCCCCTTCTTCTTCCCCTCAGGTGCGTCACCTTTGCCTTTCCCTCTCCTAAGCTCCAAGGGCCCTTCTTCTTTTGCTTCGGGCTGACTTCTACTACCTCTGTAACTTTCTAAATAAACTTTATTTTATTAAAAACAAACAAAAAAACAGACTCACATTACTAATTGAAATTTAAAAGGGGAAAAGTTAATTAGTTGCAGAAATGTTATAGAAAAGGTGTCACTGAAAAAATAAACAGAACGTCAGCAATCAGTCTTGAGGCAGTGACATCTTCTAAACGCAGATCCAAACTCCTTCCTCCAATGGCCTCATCTTCTGTATAATTGGTTCTGGGGCTACTTCAGCCAATTTATAGTTCTGGACACATTTCTGGGAGTTCCCACTTTCAAGACTCATTCAATCAAGCACTATTTTATGTGCAGGGGGATCTGGCAGTGAGCAAACTAGACAAAATTCCTGCCTCATTTTATATCTGTTATTGCTCGGCACCCAAGGAGTAAATCTTTCTTCTTTCTCCACTTCAAAACATATCCTCTTTCTTTTCCTTGAGAAGCCTGATGACAAATATCTTTATATGAATGCTCAAATCAAACATTTTTTGAGCAACTATTCATATCCCAGGAACTACACGAAGATGAGTAAAGCAAGGTCCATGATCCACAAAGTTCAGAATAAAGTAGGAAAGAAAAATAATGCAATGAGCTGTATTAGTAATAAAACTATGTCCAAAATACTACGGAAGCATTTAAACTGCAGTGTAGAACTTTAGAGAATAAAAGTAAGGTTCCACAGAAAAGTTGTTTTCAGTTCTGAGTTAGTCCAGCCACTGAAAAGATGAGAGTCAAGTGCATTTAAAAGAATATACGATAGTACAAGATCTGAACACGGTAACGTTCTAGGGAACTGCTGGCTTTTAATATCATAAGGACCTAATCATTTCACTCATGCCAAAACACCCACCAGTACTTTGACAAACAGTTCAGTATTATTGTTCTTATGTCATTATTCAGACGTCTCCTCTAGAACGATGTGTAAGAATGATTTTATATTCACTCGCCTGGTCTTCCATAATTTTAGGGTAAAATGCCCTGAGGACCAATAACTGCCCCTATCTAAGCAGGAAACCTTCACGGAAGTTGGGAACCCCCGTCACCCCGAAGTCGGAGCTCTCCGCCACCAGGGAAGGCACAGTCAGAATCTAAAACTCACACA
The DNA here is from genome assembly GCA_004026765.1 of Micronycteris hirsuta. Classification (NCBI taxonomy): domain Eukaryota; kingdom Metazoa; phylum Chordata; class Mammalia; order Chiroptera; family Phyllostomidae; genus Micronycteris; species Micronycteris hirsuta. The sequence continues at coordinate 2,625 of PVJI01021788.1, forward strand.
AATCCCGCCTCCCGGACTCTACGTCCTCGGGAGAGTGGCCTTCGCCAACGGATCCGACCCCAGCTCCTCTCACAGATTGGCTCTCCCCAGCTGTGTCGCGCCCCCCTGCTTTTCCCTTCAGTTACTCACCCTCGGTTTCCCCCTGAGCCTTCATCCTGACAGTGGGGAAGGCCTAAGTCCTACACAAGAGGATAAGCCGTCCCCCACCACTAACGGGGGAATCAAGTAAGTTCGGGCTCCCAGGACGCAGGGCACCGGTACTCCCCACTCTTCCCGGGAAGGTTCAGTCTGAAGTCCCTGGCGGCAAGAAGAGAAGGGTGCTCGCGGCCGCCGCCATCTTCCCCAACGGAACTTCCCAAAGATCGCGAGATTAACAGTGATCCTGCGAGAGAAAGGGAAGGGGAGGTGCACCAAACTATCGCGAAAAAGGGGTTATACTGTTCTTCTCGCGAGATTCTATCAACCCAGCCCTCCCTTAGATTTCGGCAGTCTTAGACTTACCGAAGGTTGGTATGGTGTTTGGCAGGTGACAGCGATCTGTTGTTCTTGAGACTGGCATTTCGTGTGGATGGACCTGGAGAACATTACGCCAAGTGAAATAAGCCAGTCATAGAAAGATAAATAGCATATGATTTTACTTGTATGTGGAATTTAATGAACAAACTGAGCTAACAAGGAAAATGGGGACAGGCGGCTTAGATAGACAGCTATCATCTGTTATGACAGCTGGTGGGGGGGCGGTGGGAGTGGTTGGGGAGGTTAGGGAGTGGACAGATTGAGGAAAAAGGACTCATGGGCATGGACAACAGTGTTGCGATTGCTGGGGGCAGGGGGTGTAAGGGAAATAAATGGTAATGGAGAAAATAATACAATAAAGATTAAATTTAAAAAATAAAATCACTGGCTCTCTTTCCTGAAAGACTAGGTTTTTGAAAAATATTGGTATCAGCAATATTTTATTAAAGATAATATGCTTTCTTGAGATAGTAGATGGAATAATTATACAATAAAAAAGTTACTGGTTTTTTTGAAACACGTCGTTTTAAGCCAGCCCACAACACTTAATTCCCATTTTCTTTTTCTTTTTTTTTAATATTTCTTGAGCAATTACAATATTTTTGAAGATCTGGAAGATTTTGGACTAAAAGTACCCCAAAGGTGTTCAGTTGACTGTCCCTTTTTGTAATCATAGTGAAAATAAGCAGTTTAGCTTGCAGTCACAAGGAATATGTAGTCATATCTCTTGTATCAGTAAATCCTCACAGAGAAAAATTTGGAGTAATACCAAGATGTTAGTTCATGACTAACGTAACTGCTTAACAACCAGGCTAAAATACAACAGTGCCAGCTAGCATTGGGTGAAACTTCTCAACATAATTAAGGCTACTTTTTTTTTTTAACGTTCTTTTTCCATCCATACACATCCTTGAAGAGAACCGATGAAAAGTCTGATTTTACCTAGTTTGCAGTAAGGATCTTAAGCAATGAATTCCTGCTGGTTCTAATGTCTCAGACTTTCCCCACACTTCCAAAATTCAGTTCACAAAGCTTCAGTAAATACGGTTCAGGTGAGTAGGCATAACAGCATAAATTTAATAAGAACAAGTCTTTGGAAATGTCTGGGAACATGTTTATTGCCGCAAAGTTATCTTTAACCGTGCTTCTTGAGAGTAAATTTCAAACTTTATTTCTTGTCTGTTCCTGTTATCTTCATTCCTTTGAGTCACAAAGTGAGTTTTTTGGAGAAGGAATTGCCCCTCATTTTTGAGTCCCCACTATCTAGCACTATATCTGGGTCTAGTAGTCAAATCTTTTACTGGGCCTACCAAGACTTCTAGATCTAGCTCTTCTCCCCTTGCCAATGCCTAGTCACACTGGCTTTCTCTTCTGTGTAGAAAATTCCTGCACTCCTTTCTCCCCCAAAGTCCTTGAAAAGGCTATTTTAACTGGTAGAAGGCCTTTCTCTACCCACTCCCTTCACTTCACTAAGGCCCTCTCATTCAGATTTCAACTTCCTGTAGACTAAAGAAGCAAGTCTTCTCTAACCTCTGACTTGATCAGGGCTTCTGTTACATTATTATCTCTCTTTTTTCTATTTTTATTTATTTCTTTTTAGAGAGAGGGGATGGGATGGAGAAAGAGAGGGAGAGAAACATTGATATGCAAGAGATACGTCCAACTGGGAACCTGACTTGCAACCTAGGCATGTGCCCTGACTGGGAATCGAACCATCAATCTTTTGGTTCACAGGCTGGCACTCAATCCACTAAGCCACACCGGCCAGGGTACATTATCATCTATCTAATAACACTTTCAGTATTAAAATTAATTAAGTCCCTGATGATTTGTTCAATGCCTGTCTTCCCTGCTAGACTGTCAACTCTAGGCAGGTGTCTTGGGTCTGTCTTTCATTACTGTCTAGTGACATTGCCTAGTCCAGCACCTGGCTCCCATGTCAGAGACTCAGTGCATATTGTTGGGATAATTTGATAAGGTTGCCAGATAAAATACAGAACATTCAGTCAACAAATATTTTTAGTATAAAAGTATGTTCTGAATATTGTATAATACGAACTAGAAATCTTAAAATTGATGAAGTATAGAGAGCATTTATCCAAGTGAGAACTTTCAAAGATAATTCATATATATTTTTTGATTCTGAGAGTGTGTTTATTAAAGCTGTGGACAGTGCAACAAGGAGGGGCTTAGGATAGAAGAAGCAACAGGAGAGAGCCTAGGTGGGATGGCTTTGGCTCACTGGAAGTCAGAGAAAAGGGGCCTTGGAGACAGGTTCTAGGGATCAGCCTGGGTGGAGCTGCTGCTGCTGCCAATTGTTCCCCTTGTTGCAAGTCTTGTGAAGACCCTAAGAGTTCAGGAGATGAACACTCAGAGGGAAGAAAGGCATGAGCATGCTCCCAGGAGGGAGAGTGCCAATAATTCATATTTTATATTCCTCTTCTGTTGTCAAAGTGTTTATCATTCAATAGGTATCTATGGAGACCTAATATTTGTGTATTAGGAACTGGTAATATAAACATGAAAACACAGACCCACCCAGTGTTTGATAGGCTCATCTGACTTATTTTTTTGTAATTTTTTGTTTATTGATTTGAGAGAGAGAGAGAGAAACACTGATTTGTTGTTCCACTTATCTATGCATTCATTGGTTGATTCTCATATGTACCCTGATGAGGAATAGAAGCTGCAACATTGGTGTATGGGGACAACACTCCAATCAACTGAGCTACCCAGCCAAGACTGGGCTCATCTGATTTAGACTTCTGCAGATACAATTGATCACAATAATCCTAAGTACTCAAAAAGTTCTTACTTTATTATTATGCCTAAAGTTTCAATGTTAGATACACAGCTACAATTCCTCATGGAATGTCTTTGTACAGATAAACAATAATGTCTGTACTAAGTACAGGTAGAATATTTTAAACCTTATAAAGCTTAAAAATAGAGTAAACTTTGCCAAATTTTGTTCACAGAACAGAAAAAGTTATAATTTCCCATCTAAAAATGCAAATGTGATGACATCGTTGAAAATTTGTACTCAAGAAGATAGTTAAAACAAGAAAAGCATTCAATATGTAGATAGGAACAGTCTGTCTATATGGCAAGAAGGGGACAATAGCCCTGGCTGGTGTGGTTCAGTGGACTGAGTGCTGGCCTGTGAACCAAAGGGTTGTCAGTTTGATTCCCAGTCAGGGCACGTGCCTGGGTTGTGGGCCAGGTCCCCAGCAGGGAGTGCACAAGAGGCAACCACATATTTGATGTTTCTCTCCCTCTCTTTTTCCCTCCTTTCCCCTCTCTCTATAAATAAATAAACAAACAAACAAATAAATAAAATCTTTAAAAAGGGGACAATAGGCAAATTTTAAAGATTTTGTTTTTATTTATTTATTTTTAGACAGAGGGGAAGGGAGGGAGAAAGAAAGGGACAGAAACATCAATGTGTGGTTGCCTCTCACGTGGCCCCCACTGGGGACTTGGCCCGCAACCCAGGCTTGTGCCCTGACCGGGAATCAAACCAACAACACTGGTTCACAGCCCACGCTCAGTCCACTGAGCTACACCAGCCAGGGCACAATAGGCAAATTTTAAATGAGAGATAATAAATTATTTTAACTGTAGTTAAATAGTTCTTTTGTGTACAGCCTAAACAGAAACTTTCTGAGCTGCTTTGGGTATTTAGAGGGAATATATAATTATCACTTGACTGATATTCTTGGGGTTCATTGATTTGCCCTGACTCCCTGCCCTGGGAGGTCATGCAAATAAACTAAATCATGCAGTCTTGGAATTTCTTAGTTTGTTTTTCAGTAGAGTGAAGCAGCCCTTATTTTACAAAAACACTATTCTCACCAGTTGTTGGGCCAAAGCATGCAGGTGAGAGTAGATTTTGTGTTTTAAAATTTGGACACAATCTGAGATTTCCTAGAATAGAACTTTTTCCACAAAAACAAAGTGTAGTGCAATTGAAAGAGTGCTGGCCTAGGATTAAAGAAAGAGCTGTCCCTGCCCATGGAACTAACTACACTTAGTGTAAACATACTCCAACTCCTTCTAAGTGTCAGTTTTATCCTTTAGTAAATGAATATAATAATACCCATCATGGCCACTGCACCAGGTTGTTTATTGGTTCAGCTGATATTTATTGACAAGCTTAAAAGAATTCTGCAGAAAAGAAGTATAAAAATATGACACACAAATTCAGTAAAAAGCTTCATTTATGCATTCATACATTAGGGGTCTGTAGTCTGTTTCAATAGGTAACAAACAGAAAATTAATCATTATAAATACAATTAATGCTGTTTAATTTTGATGATAAATTTTATTTTTCAAGATTTTATTTGACACATTGTCATCATTCTTTCTGCCATCCCCACTTTTCCATTTTACTGTGGATGTGGGTGTATCTGGGTCAAAAACTTGATCTCGCGAGAAAAAAAAATCAGAGTAATTTTGCTGAACTCATGCTAGTGTTTAATAAGATAGGCCAGTCACTTCATCTAATTGGCCCATTAAATCTCCTGCCATCTGCCATCATGTCAGACACTGGTGGGGGCCTTTACATCCAGGCCCTCTTGCAGCAATGATGGAAATTTACCACACCTGAGTTCCAGTACTTAATTCTATCCTGGCTTTTTTCTTTATTTATTTTATTTTTATTTTTTTAAAGATTTTATTTTTATTTATTTTTAGAGAGAGAGGGGAAGGGAGGAAGAGAGGGAGAGAAACAGCAATGTATGGTTGCCTCTCACATGGCCCTCACGGGGACCTGGCCCGCAACCCAGGCATGTGCCCTGACTGGGAATCGAACCGGGACCACTTGGTTCCCAGCCCGCACTCAATCCACTGAGCTACACCAGCCAGGGCCTGGCTTTTTTCTTTATAGCAGTAGTTTGACTACTTTCATAGATGATTAAAAAGTTGTCATGAGCCCTGGCTGGTGTGGGTCAGTGGATTGAGTACAGGTCTATGAACCAAAGGGTCACCAATCGGATTCCCAATCAGGGAAATGCCTGGGTTGTAGGCCCTGTCCCCAGTAGGGGGCGAACGAGAGGCAACCACATATTGATCCTGTCTCCCTCCCTTTCCCTCTCTCTAAAAATAAATAAATAAAATCTTTTTTAAAAAGTTGCCATGAAAAGTTTGGTACTTTCTGTTTGTAATCAAGATTTATGGTCTCAAACATTTAAAGTAAAAACTTTTTTTTTTTAGTACCCATGAAACCAAAAGCAACCAGAACATTTTCAGGGAGTGATTCTTGAATGTGGATCCTTTTATCTTCATTTACAATGTTTTCTGGCTCCCTAATTTTCTGGTCTATACACATCCTATCTATTCTTCTTGGCCCAACTCTTTTTGCCCTTTTTAAAAGGGCAAAATGGCCTTTATAAAGCTTTCTCTTAATACTTCCAACCTCCTTTTGAACCTAGGCAGTGCTCTGTATCATTCTCATGATATAGCTTTGGTATGAATATATTGTCTGCACCTTCTTTAAGGGCTCTTAGTGGGCACTGTTACACAGAGAAAGGCCTTAAAATTTCACAGATAAATTTGTTGAAGAAAAGAACGAATAAGCTTGGAAACGTCACAGCTTTTCTGTGCCTTAGTTTCCTATCATACACAACCCTATTTCAGAGTTGTTGTGAAGATGGAATAAGTTAGTGTGTGCAAAGGAGTTTCAAAAAGTAAAAAATAAGAGGCAGTGTAAGATGCTATTTTTCTTGTGAAAAAACATAAATATTATGCTTTTCTTGTTCATAGTTATAATCTGTGTGAAGATAAAAGTCTCAATAACTCCCGAAGAACCACAGATGATTCCCAAGAGGTGATGAGCTTCAGGTTCTTAGATTTTAAGCCTATTGGAGAGAGTGCCACACAATGAAAGAGCTTGTACTTTAGTGTCAGACATGAATGTGAATCTCATCTTTAGCACTTGCAGGACTAACTTTATTAACTAGAGTAAGTTATTTAACTTCCCCGAGTCTGGGTTACCTTATCTGTAAAATAGGAATGAGACTATCCTGTTTTGCAGGGTAGTATGAGAATTAGAGATAATGCACGTATTTTTCGCTATGTAAGTTTTAAGCATTATTAATATTTAGGGACTTGGGAAGAAATGTTCCCACATTTGCCCTGTGTCCTGTACAGTTTATTTTTATCCTCTTGCCGAACTCAAGAGGCCTGCCCCTTGAAGTGCTCCATTGAGATGAGAGGTCCCAAGGTAGTTTTATTTGCAACAAGTAAAACGAGGAGACAGGGGATACATATTCCAAGCCCCAAGGGAAGCTTAGCCATTGCTTATATATACTTTTTTGTCAATTACAGTTGATTTCTTTGCAGTTGGCTGGTTGAGGTCCTGTCAAGCTCACCCTGTTGTTTGTTTGTTTTAAATTATATTTACTTATTTTTAGAGAGAGGGAAAGGGAGGGAGAGGGAGAGAAACATGGGTGCAAAAGTGAAACAGGGATCGGTTGCCTCTCATACACACCCCTACCTGGACGAACCCACAACCCAGACACGTGCCCTCACCGGAATCGAACCACGAACCTTTCGAGTTGCAGACCACGCCCAAGAAACTGAGTCACACGGATCCGGGCTCACCCAGTTTTTACAGCTGATTTGCAAAATACCGTGCTACATTTTAATAGCAAGAGTAACATTTAGTAAGAACCACCCAGACCTTGAGACTTTTGTCCTATCTAACATTCCTGGTAGTTAAAAGGTATGAAAAAATTAGTTTGCGCTGGAGTCGGCCGAGTATTTGTTCAAAGAATTATCAATAAAGTTTTGAATAAAAAAAACCTCCCCTAACTCCGGATCCACAAAGCTTTGATCAAATGGGAAGCGAGGAGCTTATCGCGAGAAAACAGAGGATCGCGTTTGGTCCTCGGTACCTGCTCTCGCGTCCTTTGGATCGAGCAGTAGAGAGAGGTGAAAGGGAAGCACGAAATACCGCGAGCTTAGTGTTCTCGCGATATTTCTTGGGATTGCCCCTCCCCCTCCTCCAAGTGCCGTTTCGGTTTAACCTAGTGTGTGACTGAGTCTGTGAGGGATCGAGTGAGTGTGTGAGGTATTGAGGTGAGGCGGAGGCAGGAAAGGGAGCTCCCTCTGGAGAGAGGGACAAAGGGGGTGTGAGGCACCTAGGCCGCGGAACCCGAGCAACGGGAAGCCACCCCGAGCCGGGCTACCGGGTAGGGGAAAGGCCCGCGCAGTCCTCACAGGGCTTCAGAGCTGAAGTCGGCCCTACCGCCCCGGGCCGTCGGCTTCCTACTTCCTCGACCTCCCCGGCCCGCGGGACTGAGGATTGGCGCTGCGTGGGGAGGAGGGCAGAGGGACTTGAGCGGCTGCCGGTTGTCTCGCAACTTCACTGCTGAGGAACTCTCATTTCTTCCCTGGCTCTTTCACCCCCACCTCATGTAGGAGGTTGCCGAGGAGTCGGGAGGGAGGAGGAGCCTGCGCCGCGGTCCCTTCCCTCCCCACCCCCTTCTACGAGCGCTTTGGTAGGCGTGGGGTTGGGGTTGGGGTTGGGGGGAGGGTGGGGGCTACTTTTTGGAGTGCTGGGGAACTTTTTCCCCTTTTGGAGGCCAGGGGAAAGGGGATGCCCAATCCAGAGAGACATGGGGGCAAGAAGGACGGGAGTGGAGGAGCTTCTGGAACTTTGCAGCCGTCATCGGGAGGTGGCAGCTCCAACAGCAGAGAGCGTCACCGCTTGGTGTCGAAGCACAAGCGGCACAAGTCCAAGCACTCCAAAGACATGGGGTTGGTGACCCCCGAAGCAGCCCCTTTGGGTACAATGATCAAACCTTTGGTGGAGTATGATGACATCAGCTCTGATTCAGATACCTTCTCTGACGACATAGTCTTCAAACCAGACAGGAGGGAGAATGATGAACGTCGTGATCCTGACCGAAGTGACCGCTTGCACAAACATCGTCACCACCAGCACAGACGTTCCCGGGATTTACTAAAAAGTAAACAGGTAGACAAAGAAAAAAACCAGGAAGTTTCCAGCAAGTCGGGATCGATGAAGGACCGGATATCAGGAAGTTCAAAGCGTTCCAATGAGGAAAATGATGACTATGGGAAGGCACAGATTTCCAAAAGCAGCAGCAACAAGGAATCCAGGTCGTCCAAACTCCACAAGGAGAAGGCCCGGAAAGAACGTGAGTTGAAGTCTGGGCACAAAGACCGGAGTAAAAGTCATCGGAAAAGGGAAACACCCAAAAGTTATAAAACGGTGGACAGTCCCAAACGGAGATCCAGGAGTCCCCACAGGAAGTGGTCTGACAGCCCCAAGCAAGATGATAGCCCCTCAGGAGCTTCTTATGGCCAAGATTATGACCTTAGTCCCCCGAGATCTCACACCTCTAGCAATTATGACTCGTACAAGAAGAGTCCTGGAAGTACCTCAAGAAGGCAGTCGATTAGCCCACCTTACAAGGAGCCCTCGGCCTACCAGTCCAGCACCCGGTCACCCAGTCCCTACAGTCGACGGCAGAGATCTGTGAGTCCCTATAGCCGGAGACGGTCGTCCAGTTATGAAAGGAGTGGCTCTTACAGTGGGAGGTCACCCAGTCCCTATGGTCGAAGGAGATCCAGCAGCCCTTTCACCAGCAAACGTTCTCTGAGTCGGAGTCCACTCCCCAGGTGAGCAATTTGTCTAACAGTCCTTTCTTAGGGTGGGTTATAAGGAACTGGCAATTAGCAATGTTTTGTTGAAATCTCCATTGTTCACTAAGAACACTTTACTATTGTTGGCCAGTCATTCAAGTGAGTGAATCTGGTCTCTCCTGAACTCAGAATTTGAAAAGTGGAGAAAGTTACATGCCTAAAACGGCTAAAGGTAGGTACTTCCAGTGTCTGAATCTTCAGCTGCAAGCTCCTGTGTGAGAAAAATCATAGGCTTCTGTTAAATGCATAGAGTTGATACTGGCTTCCAAATCTTACCTAGCTATTTCTGTTGCTTTGTTTTTAAAATTTTAAATGACATTGGTATTAGTACTTTAGACTTAATTGGACCTGATTAGAGACAAATTTTCATTTGAATTATCTTGAGGCTCTTTGCCTAGATAATCTACCATTTGTTCTGTTCACTGACTCTCCAAACTTAAGTTTACTTATTTCCTAATTGATAGTAATTTGATAGCTTACAAAAGACTCCTGTCTTTTCACAGGTATTTCTAGTTGAAATTCAGCTGATTAGTCCTTTTTCCTTTTGGTGGTAGAGCCTAGTGGAAATTGGCTCCAACGATAATTTGATTTTCTTTACAGCATCACCATTGACCTACTCTGACCAGTGGCAATTTTCAAATTCTTTCTCTAAAAAATGTGTTATTTTTGCAAGAAAGGCCTGTTAACTGTTAGAATGAACAGGAAACTGTGTTCTTGTTTGTAGATGATGAGATGTACCTCCTTCTTTGTGGACTCACTTTTGTCCACAAAAGCAGAACATGGGCGTTGGACTTATACCTGAGGAATCCGAATCTTGCTTTGTGTCCTTTGACAAATACTTTAATTTCTCCATGCCTGAGTTTTTTTTTTTTTTTTAAAGATTTTATTTATTTATTTTTAGAGAGAGGAGAAGGGAGGGAGACAGAGAGAGAGAGAAACAGCAATGTATGGTTGCCTCTCACATGGCCCTCACAGGGGACCTGGCCCGCAACCCAGGCATGTGCCCTGACGGGGAATCGAACCAGGACCGTCTGGTTCCCAGCCCGCGCTCAATTCACTGAGCTACACCAGCCAGGGCCATGCCTGAGTTTTTTAATGTGTAAAATGGGAATAATAACCACCAACTTTTAGAGTTGTTCTCAGGATTAAATTAGTAAATGTGGAGTTCATAGCACAGTGCCTGGTACCTAGAGCCAGTCAGTAAATTCTATGAGAAAGGAAAATGTTGAATACCGATAGAGAAATTCTAATCTGAAAAAAACCTATGCATATCTTTTATATGCCAATATGAGTAATTTTTGCTGATTTAAAGTTACATAGTTATTCATAAACTAGTTTGATTGATCAAGCTTCAGAGTTCTAGCTGTCAGGGTCTGAAGTTCCTTAGTCTTTTTTCCTCCATTTTATTATAATTTTTCAAACACAAAAGTTAAAAGAATTGTTGTGAGGACCCATAAATGTACCATCTGTATTGTTTAAAAATTTTTTAATTGATTTTTTTAGATAGAGAAACATTTATTTTGTTGTTCCACTTGTTGGTGCATTCATTGGTTTATTCTTGTATGTGCACTGACCTGGAATCCAACCCACACCTTCGTGTATCAGGATGATGCTCTAACCAGCTGAGCTACCTGGCCAGAGCTTTGTACCACTTGCATTCTGCAACTAATATTTCCTATATGTTTTATGTCTACGTGTATCTATTTCTTCATCAATCCATCTTTTGTTTTGATTTATCTCAAAGTAAGTTGCTGACATCAGCATACTTCTCTGGAAATGGTTTAATAGATATACCATTAGAGTTCACTACTAATGAGAGGTAAAATTTATATACAGGGAAATGGATGTCTTAAGTGTGTACCATTTGTACCATTAGTTTTTTAAGGAACCCTAAGAAATATTCTCAGAATATTTGTTTTCTTGAGAGAGCGGTTTAATAATGCTATCCTGAGAATTTATATTGTTGTGGAGTTTGGGGATATAGAAGTACATTGAGGTTAAAGCACTAAAACAAGTTTAAGTAAGAACCGTGGCTTTACAGTGATTCCTTTTGGATTCATATCTCAAGTTCTCTCTTCTATTCACTTAATTGGAACTAGTGCAGAAATGGCAAAAAAAAAAAATCAAGAAAGAAGAGACACACTAGATGGTATAGGGGACAAATATAAGCACTACATAATAATCCTAGAGTTGTGGGCACATTTTTAGTTGATTGATAAAGACCATCATATGTTTGTATTGTGTATTATATATTTTTCCTCATTCATTGGAATTCCAAACAGTTAAGTACAAAAATTTCTTAGTATAAGAGTAGAGGAACATACAGTTCCTCTCTATGGTATTCTGTGTGTTTTTTCTTTGGGTGAGAGTCAAAATTTTTATATTTTTATTTTTTAATGATTTTTTTAATTGTTTTTTTTTTTTTTTTTTACATTACCATTTAGTCCCCATATACCCACCTCCAGACCCCCATTCTGAGTCAAGAGTCAAAATTGAAAAGACAATACTTTGGCAGAAATGCAAGGTCTTTGCATTTACCAAATTAGTTGTGATTAATAGTAGCAATTTCATTTTAGATGGGTGGAACCTAACTTAATTCAGGGGAAAAATACATTTTTTAAAATAGATTTTATTCATTTTATTTTTAGAGGGGGAAAGGGAGGAAGAGAAACATCACTGTGTGGTTGCCTCTCATGCGCCCCCTACTGTGGATCCTGGCCCCAAACCCAGGCATGTGCCCTGACTGGGAATCAAACAGGTGACCCTTTGGTTTGAAGGCCCGCCCTCAATCCATAGAGCAACACCAGCCAGGGTGGAAAAATACGATTGTTTCTGAAGACACATTTTTTTTTGTTGCTTCAATTTACCTATTTGTTGTCACTCCCCCACCCCTTTTTTTATTCCCTTGAAGAATGTGTCTGAATCTCAACTATAGCATTTGTATCACAAAAATGCCTTAAGTATATGGCCATCCAGATGTCCCATTAACAATAGGCTTCTGTTCAGAAATTCAAGGGTGTTTAGCAAAGTTCCTTAGGATTTAGTCAAGCTGAAAGATTATAGAGACAATGATTTGTATAGCATGGTTTCTGACATTACTTAGTGTTTAGGATTTTAGAAGTTTTTCCTGGGATAGAGGTGTTAGTTTTGTCCCAGCTATAATTCAGAGAAAACCTCTTGTTTCAGCCAGTTTCTTACAAGAGAAGTATTAGTTTTCTTAAAGGTAAGTGGGTATTTGGTAAAGCCACTTAACTACTTTCAATAGTTTGTATCCTCATTTCGTATGTATGCTCTCATTATTGTTTTGAGTACTTTGAATCTAATAACGACTTTATATTTTAACTAAGCTTTCAGAGCAAACTTCCAAAAAACAGTAAGAAAACCATGGTTAACATCATGTGAGTTATTTCCCCTACAGATATATGCTATTTGTTTTGAAACATTTTGATTCATGCCAGTCTTAGCAATGATTAAAGATGAAGAGAGATACTGAAGATCTGGAATGGAAACAATTTGTTTTGGACTACTGGGCAAATTATGTTTTGTTCAGTTACACTTTTAATGTTAATTTCACACAACCCCCCCTTTCACCTTGAAGCCTAAGCTCATTAGCCTGTATTAAAAATCAAAAAGAATTATGAGAGTTGGGTTTTAGTTGAGAATAATCTGCCTCATAGATTAGATTTCACTTCCCAATCCTTCCTTAATGAAAATAAATTGAACACGCAGTAATATCTTGCTTGCCCTAGCTGGGTTGCTTGGTCAGTTGGAGCGTCATTCCATACACCAAGAAGGTTTTAGGGCTCTGGTCTCCATCCCTGGTTGGGGCACAAACAGTACACAGCTGATCGATGTTTCTCTTTCTCCCATCGCCTCTAAAATCAATAACTGTATCCTTGGGCAAGGATTTAAAAAATAATAATAATAATAATACTTTGCTTTATGAGTTCCTAAAAGGTTATAAATTATTTTGGTAAGATAGTTTCTCCAGTTTATATATTTTTGTTAAGTTCTAACTTATATTTTGTGGGTTTGTTTAGTATAGGCACAACTTAATTATAAACTGAGGATACAAGGAACAAAATCTTCTCCTGGTTTCTGTCAATTAAATAGTTCCCTATTTAAAAAAAATTTACGTTTTGGTGAGGTATGCTAATTAAGGTACTTTTAATTTCCTAATTAATATAACCCAATTTTAGTATAAAGTATGGCTCATATTTTCACTTTACCAGAAATTTAAACCAAAATTCTAAAAGTAAATATTGTGAATATAGGTATTTTCTAGCACGGGGAAACATATCAATCTGCTTTCCTTAAATTAAATAATTTTTAATGTTATATGATTGAAATATATTGTTATATAGGTTTTGTTCTAAGTTATTTTTTAAATAAACTTTTTAAGAATATTTTTAGATTTACAGAAAAATTGTGAAGATAGTACAGAGTTCTTACATGTCCTGGTACCCAGTTTCCCCATTATTAATATCTCACATTAGTATGGTACATTTGTTACAATTAATGAACCAATATTGGTTTATTATTATTTGATATCTAATCTATTTTTAAGATTGCTAACTTTCTCAAAGTGGGGCTTAAAACATTTTTTTTAATTGAATTTTAGAGAGAGAGAGAGAAAGGGAGAGAGAGAGAGAGAAACATTAATGGGTTGTTCAAACTTACTTATGCATTCATTGGTTGCTTCTCATGTGTCCTGACCCCAGATGGAGCCCGCAACCTTGGTGCATGGGACAACGCTCTAACCAGCGGAGATGCCTGGCCAGGGCTCAAAAGTGGGTTTTGTTTGTTTTTTAAAAATATTTTATTTATTTTTAGATGGAGGGGGAGGGAGAAAGAGAGGGAGAGAAACACTGATGTACGATCAGTTGCCTCTCTCAGGCCCCCAACTGGGAACCTGGCCCACAACTCAGTCATGTGCCCTGACTGGGAATTGAACCGGCAACTTTTTGGTCCACAGGCCAGTACCCTATCCACTGAGCTACACCAGCCAGGGCAAAAGTGGGTTTTTAAGTTACTGTTTTCCATAACTGATGTATTTGCCTTTATATTGCTATAGCCTATTCATTAAACTGCCTTTTTCTTTTTCCATTAGGAAATCCTTGAAGTCTAGAAGTAGAAGTCCCGCATATTCAAGACACTCATCTTCTCATAGTAAAAAGAAGAGATCCGGGTCACGTAGTCGACATTCCAGTATCTCACCTGTCAGGCTTCCATTGAACTCCAGCTTGGGAGCTGAACTTAGTAGGAAGAAGAAGGAAAGAGCAGCAGCTGCTGCTGCAGCAAAAATGGATGGAAAGGAATCCAAGGGTTCACCTATTATTTTGTCTAGAAAAGAGAACAGTTCAGTAGAGGCTAAGGATACAGGTTTGGAGTCTAAAAAGTTACCCAGAGGTTTAAAATTGGAAAAATCTGCCCCAGATACTGAACTAGTGAATGTAACACATCTAAATGCAGAGGCCAAAAATTCTTTAGATACAGGCAAAGTAAAGGTGGATGAGAACTCTGAGAAGCATCCTGTTCTTAAAGATTTGAAAGTAGAGGGAACAAAAGACTCTAAACCAATGGTGTTGAAAGAGGAGATTGTTACTCCAAAAGAGGCAGAGACATCAGAAAAGGAGACCCTTCCACCTCTCCCCACAGTTTCTTCTCCACCTCCTTTACCAACTACTACCCCTCCACCTCAGACACCCCCTTTGCCGCCTTTACCTCCACTACCAGCTGTTCCACAGCAGCCACCTCTGCCTCCTCCCCAACCAGCATTTAGTCAGGTTCCTGTTTCTAGTACTTCAGCTTTGCCCTCTTCTACTCACCCAAGGACATCTACTCTGTCCTCTCAGGCGAATTCTCAGCCCCCTGTACAGGTTTCTGTGAAGACTCAGTTATCTGTAACAGCTGCTATTCCACACCTAAAAACATCAACGTTGCCTCCTCTGCCCCTCCCACCCTTACTACTTGGAGAAGATGACATGGATAGGTAAGTCCCACAGTTAACTGAGGAAACTTAACCTGCTTGATCTAAGTGTAATACATTTTTTTGTTCTCAGACTTTGTTAAAACTACTCTAATGCATGGATATTTAGAATGCTTTTATGAATAGGAAATGCCTTTGATCAGTTTTCAGTGGAAAAGTCCTTATTTATGACATTACTTAGGAAGAATTACAAAAGGTAACTTTTTCTCATAAGTTTATTTACTGATAAGGCTAATTCTGATTCAATTTTAAAAAATCAATAGCATTTTTCTCCTTACATTTTTATGCTGAAAAAAGTTTTTTTTATTCTCACCAAAAGACATTTTTCCATTGCTTTTTAGGGAGAGAGGGAAACATTCATGTGAGAGGGAAGCATCAGCTGGTTGCCTCCCATACTCGCTGGAGCTGGGGACTGAACCTGGAATGGGCCCTGACCAGAATTGATCCCACTACCCTTAAGTTACGGGACTGTGCTCCAACCAACTGAGCCAACTGGCCAGGGCAATGTTGAAACTTTTAAAAGCTTTCGAATGAATACAGTTAACAAACACCCTTATATGCTTTACCTAGATTTACCAGTTGTTAACTTTTTGCCACATTTGCTTTAATTGTTGATATTTGACACTTCTAGGGTACTTTAGTATGTCTCTAATAATATCATAACATAGTATAAATAATATTGAATATAGTCAGTCGTCCCCAAAATGTCTTTTATAGCTGGTTTTTTTTTCTCCCCAGATCTAGTAGAAAAACCAGGTTTATTTCAAAAAGTTCTGCTTTAAAAAAATAGTTATCCTGTAGGAAACAAAAGAACAATATGTAGATTATTTACTGATTAGAATATAAATTTACAATGGGGTGATGGGAAAAGCTCTAATTTTAATATGTCTTCTGAGTATTGAGAACTGATTGAATGATTATGAAGCATGAATCTGATTTTATGGAAGGCATTAGGAAATAAGTTTATTTAACTTCTTGGCAGGAATAGCTAGGCAAGTACCACCAAACATGATTTAGCAGTGACATATGCCACGACAGTGTTTGTTTTACCGTTTTTTTCTACTGAGACCCTGCCCTCTTGTTCTTTATGATATGAGTTTAGTTTACTGCACTGAACTTTTGTTGTAAGCACAAAAATTTTGTTGTAAGCACCACTGATCTTGTATCCTAGACCAATTCCCAACCCTCTACTTTCCAAGTGGCATGGGTGATTTGAACAGTGACACATTTCAGCCCTTTAGATCCATATTTTTCCATACTACCATCTGTGCTTTTAAGAAGGTGCAGCTGCAATAAATGAAGGGGGGAAAAGGGACTATTTAAAAGAATAGCTCCGATACTATTCATGGTAGTAAATCTGGTTTTATAGAAAAATTTCACATGCTTTTAAAAATATTAATAGGTATTTATGAATTCTGCCACATCCTGAGAACTACAAAGGAAAAGAATAGAACCCAAAATTTATGTAGAAAAGTTTGTTTGAGGTATACAATATACTTATAGGTACAGGCTATATGTTTTTATAGTTTTTGTTGGAAAAGTAGTATCATCAGTTGAACATCATTCAAAGGGACCCTAGGCCATTATTTATCCCCTCAAGGACTTCATTTAAATATTAATTCATATAGTGGCTAGAACAGTATTAGTGTGGCTAAGAATCTTTATTTTGAAATTTTCATTTAGCTAACCAAATAACTGTTGACTCTACCTACTGTGGGTCATGTATAGTGCAAATTTTCAGAGCTGGAATGATGTTGATAAATGGCTCATAGGGATTTCTATATTTCAGATTGGGGATGAAGGGTAAAGGAAGACCGTTCAGTGCTTAGTTGAGTATTTGTAGCTATCTTTAAGAATGTTTACGAGAGAGAATGAAGTGAGCAAACTGTTTTTATTATATATCAATTCTGATTCTGAAAGTCGATATTTTATTTCAGTCCAATGTAATTATTCTTAAATGCATGATTATTAATTTTTTCATATATAGGTAAATAATTAAAGGTAGAAAAATGGAAATGAAGATTTCTACCACTATTTATTTTTTCACTATATATAAATTTTAAATTTAAGATTTTTTTTATATATATGTATATCTATATTTTTGGGGGTGTGCCACTCTATCCATGTACCAGCTGCACTTATCTTTCACATGAAAAAATATTTTTATGTAAGAAAACTTTTCAGGAAGAGATCTGAAAGTTGCATATGGATTTCATTCATAGTCTTCTCTATCTTACATTAAATTGAAGCAGTTTAAATGTTAAGAATATGATATACATCTTTTTATTGCCCGCAGTGCTTTACATGTGATACACAGAATGCAATCAGTAAATACTGGTTATTTGAATGAATAAGTAAAACTGCCGAAGGAGCCAGAGTCAAGGCTTGTGTGAAATGATACTGGGCATGTAGTTAAATCACTTGGCACATGGATTATATAAAGCTTATATTAGAGGATTTGCCCTTTTTTTCTTTTTAAGATTTCATTTACTCATCCTTAGAGGAAGGGAGGGAGAGAAACATCAATGTGTGATTGCCTCTTTCATACCCTCTACTGGGGACCTGGCCTGCAACCCAGGCATGTGCCCTGACTAGGAATCCAACTGGCAACCCTTTGGTTTTCAGGCTGGCATTCAATCCACTAAGCCATACCAGCCAGGGTGGATTTGTCTTCTTTTAATTAAAATCCTTTTGGGAAAAGAATGAAAATTTTCTTTCCAACATATAGATTGGACAGGTGCGTATTACCCTGGTGTCGAATGCAGGAGTGAATTTAACTAATGGTATTGTAGAAGCCTTTCTGATTCATGATTTACAAATCTTGGCTGCAAGAAGCAAAGGCTGCCAAGCACCCACTTCAATATAATACGTTCTTCATTAACATTGCCATTCATTAGGATCTCTTGCTTTTAAAGAGATCATCTGTGTGCTGTTTAAACTTTCAGTTGTCCACATAGGGTTTTTTAAATATTTTAATTTTTTTTACTTCTTTTTTTTTAAAGATTTTATTTATTTATTTTTAGAGAGAGGAGAAGGGAGGGAGAAAGCAAGGGAGAAACAGCAATGTATGGTTGCCTCTCACATGGCCCTCACTGGGGACCTGGCCCGCAACCCAGGCATGTGCCCTGACTGGGAATCGAACCAGGACCCTCTGGTTCCCAGCCCGCGCTCAATCCACTGAGCTACACCAGCCAGGGCTATTTTACTTCATTTTTTGATAGCCTTATTTATTTGGAGTATATTAGACTTCTGTGGAGTCTACAGTATTCTTTTTTTTTTTTTTGGAGTCTACAGTATTCTTAAAGGCTGTTTATAAAGTTTTGAGCTCTCCTAGAAAAGAAAGAATCTGTATGACCATTCAAATTTGATTTAGGATTTTGCTAATAGAGTGCCTGGTCCCTGTTTTTAATGTAGTCAACTCGAATTTTTAATTAAAGTTTGTAAAACTAAATCACTTTTCAAGCAACCTGCTTTAAGAGGAAGAGGATAAATGATCATATTTAAAGTAGTTTATGCTTTTTAAATATGAAGAAATTAATTTTCTTTTTATTTTAATTTTTTTATTTTTTTTAAAGATTTTATTTATTTATTTTCAGAGAGAGGAGAAGGGAGGGAGAAAGAGCAGTGTATGGTTGCCTCTCACATGGCCCTCATTGGGGACCTGGCCCGCAACCCAGGCATGTGCCCCGACTGGGAATCGAACCGGGACCCTCTGGTTCCCAGCCGGGCTAATTTTCTTTTTAAATAGTTCATATGTAAATTCATACTTTTTTTAACAATAAAGACTTATGTTAGAGATGTTTACATTGTACAGATTGAATTTTATCATTATAAATTTCAAAGAGACTATTAAACTTGGGGCAGTCCTGGACCTTGGCAACTTCTTGTAAATTTTTTAAAAAATTTTATTTATTTTTAGAGAGAGGGGAAGGGAGGGAGAAAGAGAGGGAGAGATGCATCAGTGTGTGGTTGCCCTTCCTGTACCCTCAAATGGGGACCTGGCCTGCAACCCAGGCATGCACCCTGACTGGGAATCGAACCAGCAGCCTTTTGGTTTGCAGGCCGGCACTCAATCCACTGAGCCACACCGGCCAGGGCAACTTTTTGTTTATTTTTATACGTGAACATTATGCAGCCTACTCACTATATGTGTGAATTGTCTACAGGTATAAATGAGGAACCAGGAAGTACTGATATTAAGGTAGATTAACACTTCCAGTTATTGAATCTTTAAGTAATGACTTAGATGTTCAGTGTCTGCTTCCCTATGTTAGAATCTGTTGACATCCATATGTCTCTCAGAACTATATAGATCTATATTTTACTGAGTGCCCTACACTAAAGGCTAAAGACCATAATGTTATATTGCATTTTTATGGGCCATCATTATTCCAAGGTTTTTGGAACATTGGAATTTGTTGAAACAGGATTTGACCTGTATTCTACTTGTATGTCTTGAATTAAAAAGACACACACATCCTGTCAAATACTCATTTTTTCTCCAAAAAAAGTGCTAATAATGTGATTTTTTCCAGAGCAATGTGTATTTTCACAGCAGCAAATTATATTTGAATCCATAAAGTAAATATTGGAGAAAAACAAGACCTGAAATATAAAACACAGATTGAACTTACATGAAATGATGGTGAGAGAAATCAGATACTTTGATTCTAGTGAAGCAGAACCAAGAAATAATGTATTTCTGAATCATGAAGAATTGAAACTTATAAAGAATATTCTGCCCTGGCCGGTGTGGCTCAATGGATTGAGTAGCGGCCTGTGAACGAAAGAGTCGCTGGTTCTATTCCCAGTCAGGAGGGCATGTGCCTGGGTTGTGGGCCAGTTCCCCAGTAGGGGGTGCGTGAGAAGCAACCATACATTGATATTTCTTTCCCTCTCTTTCTCCCTTCCCCTCTAAAAATAAATACATAAAAATCTTTTTTTTTTTTTAAGAATATTCTGCTAACCACTATGCTGTACGTCTGAAACTAATACAAAATAATATTGAATGTAAAGTGTAACTGAAAAATAAAATTAAAAAATAGTTTTTGAGCCCGGCTGGTGTAGCTCAGTGGATTGAGCGCGGGCTGGGAACCAGAGGGTCCCGGTTCGATTCCCAGTCGGGGCATATGCCTGGGTTGCAGGCCAGGTCCCTGTGAGGGCCATGTGAGAGGCAACCATACATTGTTCTTTCTCCCTCCCTTCTCTCTCTGAAAATAAATAAATAAAATCTTAAAAAAAAATAGTTTTTGAGGAATAAAAAAAGACTGACATTAGTTGATAACAGAAATTTTCTTTCCCTGAATGTCTGAAAAATTGGGGAAATTTAAAATCAATATTGTATCCTGACTCAAGAGTTTCCTGGTAATAGGCTTATCCTCAGGTTAGAAAAAATCGTAGTGCAAATTGTAATGTTGTAAGTTCATCTCTTATCAGTGATTTAACAGTTTCAGATCATTCTTTGTACTCTATCTGGTTGATATGGTACAAACTAATCTAGATTTTATTCTGATTTGCAAGAGATTAAAATGAAGAAAATTGGGCACTGGCCAGGTGGTTCATTGGTTGGAGCATCGTTCTGTACACCAGAGGGCTGCAGGTTCAACTCCTGGTCAGGGCATGTATGGAACATAGCCAGTCAATGTTTCTCTCTCCATCTCCCCCGCCCCCTGCCTCTGCCCCTTTCTTTCTCTCCTTGGGTGAGGATAAAAAAAAAAAATGATGAAAATTGGTAGGAAGTTTTAGCTTTGGAAATTGTTTCTCACACACAGGACAGCAGTATGCTTCAAAAAGGTACATTGCAACCCTGGCTGGGTAACTCGGTTGGAGTATTGTCCCGATATGCCCAAGGTTGCAGGTTTGATTCCCAGTCAGGGTACATACAAGAATCAATCAACAAGTGCATAAATGGGTGGGACAACAAATCTATGTTTCTCTATCTCTCTCTCTCTCGTTCCTTCTTTTTCTCTCTCTCTAAAATTTAAACATTTTTTAAAAAGGTACATTGCAAGGGATAGAACTGTTCTTTATGGTTCTGTGGAAGTATTCATGAAAGAATGTTTCATCTTCTAAATTCTACTTTTAAGCCTCCATCCCCTGTAGTTATCAACTGCATATACCTGGCCTCTAGAAATTAGTATGTTAAACTGAACCAGCTTGATGGGAGTAACTATCCACAGAGCTTGTTTTCCAAAGAAAAGTATTGTTTAGAAAAATTATAAGCCTGACTAGGCATCTTCAAAGGTAACTCAGAGCCAAAAAAAAAAGGTAACTTAGAGCAACTTTTGTGAATGGAAGTGTGGTACCTAAGTCACAATGTGCTTTAAAAAGAAAAAGAATAATGTTTTTTATGATCACTTGTCAGAAAGTGGAGGATTCTCACATCTGTTTCAGCCTGAGACTATTGATGGAACAGAAAAGGCTTACTGTCTAAGATGGTTTTATTTGTAGACAGGAATTAGTATGCTGCACTATGCATTTTTTCTGAGGGCATTACACAAAATCCTTCCTTTACTCATAAATAAATTGAGGTAGTTAAAAAATTGCATCTCAAAACTGAGGTTTCTAATCTATTCCAGAAAAGCCATTCTTTTTTTCCCACGGACTACTGTAACTTATTGACTATCATGAGAGACCTTCTGCTTTACCTGCTTTAATAATTCTAAAATATGTAGTTGCTTGGACTCTTCTTATATTTTTAGTTTGAGAGTTATTTATTCATTTTGGCTGGTCAGATATGGTTGTCTTTTGCATCCAAACCAATGGAATAATAAGTGAGTGTATTTTTCACTAATTTTGATTTCCAGCTTACCCTTATTTCTTTTTCAAAGTTCTCACCACATCTCCAGCAATATAGCGTTTTTTACATTGTTGAGCTTTCATTCGTTGCTTAAATCTTTGCTGGCTAAAATATGGAGTAGGTTTGCTGACTTGTGAGTTGCGGCGATACTTAGCAAATTTAAGATGATAAGTTCTTATGTTTCATTTCATCTCAGTAAAAATCCAAATAGAATCTTGGGAAGGACATTAAAGGATAGTTTTTTAAAGGACCTACAAGTATATTGTAAAAATTTTATTGTTTCTTTAATATACCATAGATTTCTCTTTGCAAAATTCAAGTATCTTTAACTTGGATAAACTCTTTTTTCTTACCTTGTACTACAGGGTTTTGTTGTTTTTTTTTAAAGTAAAATTGTTGTAATTTTTAAATAACCAGACATTCTAATCTTTGAAAGTTTTATTTGCATATCCTTTAAGTAATTGTGATCTTTTTCTTTCTTTCATCTCTATTGTTTAGTCCAAAAGAAACTCTGCCTTCAAAACCAGTAAAGAAGGAGAAGGAACAAAGGCCACGTCACTTACTCACGGACCTCCCTCTTCCCCCAGAGCTTCCTGGTGGGGATCCATCTCCCCCAGACTCTCCAGAACCAAAGGCAGTCACACCACCTCAACAACCATATAAAAAAAGACCAAAGTGAGTTTTTGGAGGGACCGATACTTAATTACAGCTTTTATTACAATGAGGAACCTTGGGGCCTAAATCTCATACTTTCTTGTACAACCCACACCAGTAGAATCATAGAAGATTGGGCCTAATGTATATCTTTTATTTTATTTAATGGATAAAAGCCTACCTAGGAGACCCATTCATCTGCATCCACACATAACTTAGATGGGTGTTTTGTTTTGTTTTGATTTTAGAAAAACAATAATTTCCCCAATCCAAATATACCGTGAGCATTGATCCCATTGTATCTTTTTTTGTTGTTTGTTTTTTAAGAATTTTTATTGATTATGTTATTACAATTTTCCCAGTTTTCCCCCTTTATTCCCCCTCCGCCCTGTACCCCCAACCCTCCAGCATTTCCCCACCTTAGTTCATGTCCATGGGTTGTGCATATAAGTTCTTTGAATTCTCTGTTTCCTATACCATTCTTTATCTCTCCGTGTCTATTTTATGCCTACCAATTATGTTTCTTCTTCCCTGTACCTTTACCCCCTTATTCCTCCCTTCCCCCTCCCCACTGAAATCCCTCCATGTGATGTCCATTTCTCTGATTCTGTTCCTGTTCTAGTTGTTTGCTTAGTTTTTGTTGTTTTTCTTTTCTTTTAGGTTCATTTGTTGATAGTTGTGTTTGTTGTCATTTTATTGTTCAAATTTTTTACCTTTTTTTAATAACTTGACCTTCTTTTTCTTAGATAAGTCCCTTTCATATTTCATATAATGATGGCTTTGTGACATGAGCTCCTTTAACTTGACTTTATCTGAGAAGCACTTTATCTGCCTTTCCATCTAAATGAAAGCTTTGCTGGATAGAGTAACTTTGGATGCAGGCCCTTGCCTTTCATGATTTTGAATACTTCTTTCTGGCCCCTTCTTGCCTGCAAGTTTTTTTTTTGTTTTTTTTTTGAGAAATCAGCTGATGGTCTAATGAGAACTCCTTTGTAGGTAACTGTCTCCTTTCCTCTTCTTCTTTTAAGATTCTCTTTATATATTTTTTTTAATATATTTTATTGATTATGCTATTACAGTTGTCCCATTTTTCCCCCTTTCTTCCCCTCCGCCCCCATACACCCACATTCCCCACCCTTTAGTTTTTGCCCATAGGTCATACATATAAGTTCTTTGGCTTCTACATTTCCTATACTATTCTTAACCTCCCCCTGTCTGTTTTCTCCCTCC
>PVJI01021789.1:0-26515 GCA_004026765.1 Micronycteris hirsuta
GTGAGCTCACCCAGCCAAGACACCATCCTACTATTATATGCATGCTTTCTTACAAGAAGGTTTGATAAGTCTAGATTTTAGACATTTGCTTATTTGCTTTGGTTATATAGCTTTTAAAATGTATTACTCTTAAAAGAGAAGCCTTCAAATTTCTAAAGCAAAAACAATGTAGATTAGAAAATAACTTTTCCTTCATTTCAGATCCCAAACTATTTAATTCTCCTTCCTGAATTAAACATTGATTTTAGTTCCTGATTCTCTTTTTAAAAACATCCCAATGAAATATCCACAGAAAAAATTTTAGGCATCATGAGCATATATGTTCATTTATTTTATATATTAATAGAAACACAAATTGTTATTTCCCCCTTAATATGTATTATCTCAAAATTGTTTTGAAAAGAAAAATAATCTGATATATCTTTTATGGAAATAGATACTAATGCTTTTTGTCAGACTTTTAACCAAATCTGTACATCTTCATTGAGTATCTTATATGTGGAAGACAATATTTTATATTTATATATACACACACACAAATCAGACCACCATAGGGAAGAACACTAATATAATATCATGTCTAACTTTCTTCCTCTTTATTTCCAAAAATTACTATCGAAAGAATAGTTTGATTCTAAGAAACCCTTTGTCCTCATATACTTTTTTCTGATATTAACATAAAGTTCTGTCATTTATACATAATTTATTACATTTTTAAGGGCTTAGCTAAATAATGAAAAAAATGTTTTTACACTAGGTGAAGATTTGGTGGGGGCTTATAAGACAATTTTGATCATCTTAATGTGGCAAAAAAGCAGACTCAGTTGTTTCTGTCCACCTCAGTACAAAGCTTTCCTCATAAAGCCACCCCTTTACTAGGCCCAAATCCCAAATTTACTTACTTAAGAGTTATGGATATATGCCTTGTTCATGAGGATATTACAGGACCTTTTAAATGCTGATGTTATTAGCATCTACAGGATGCTAACAAAATATTAACTCAGTTACTCAATGAAAGAACATGTCTAATAAATAGCACCTATAAATAGTGGTCATACTTACGAAGATTTAGATAGAATTTATAATATACTAACTTAGTGATAGAGTGATAGTATACTTATTAAAGCCTAATCTCAGTATTCTTTCTAAGGGAAAATCATTTTGATAAGAGGTGAGGATGTTATCACTAATGTACTAAAGAATCTTTAAGAAAATAGATACAATAAGAAGGAGTACTGGAAAAGATTAACTTTACTTACGACTGGTCAATTTTCTTATATCAAAAAGTCAAAATTTTCCCAAGTGGTCCATATCAGAACACTGACTATCAGAAATTTAAATTGTTCTTTATTATAAAAATAAAAATTTTAGAACTGCTACTTAAACCTCGGTAAACTGACTTATTTATTAAATATTTCTAAAATAATTTAATAGACTAGTGCCTCTTGTGTGACAGGGGCATAATACTTGGAACATTCTAAATTCATTTGTCTGAAGAATTCTTTCATCATCCCAGGATGTATTGTGGGATGAATGCTCCTAGAATGTATATCATAAAAGGCGTTGCAACCTAGAGTGTAGCTGTAGGACCCTTCTCCCGGGAACTCAGGCATCTTCACCTAAGTGCTTCCACTTGCACTTTCATCTCTCTTTCCCGAGGTCAATGACTAAGAGATAGTTGAGAGTTCTTTCGATGAACCCACATGGGTGAAGCACTAGTTTATCTTTGCTCACTTGCCACAGAGAGCCTTTTATTTCAAGAACTTTAACACCTGTAAATACAACTGGCAGTTTGAAGAATGAAGAGCACTACATTTAAAGATTATTTTCTAACCACAGGAGTCCAGGCCAACCCAGTAGAAGAACTACTGTATTTTAGTAATTCAGACTTTTGGTTCTACATTTTATCATCCTCAGTCACTTGCTTTCCCAAAGCAAAAAGAACAGAAAAGAAAAGTAGTTAAATAAAATGTCCGCATTCTCTAAGGAAACTAAAATGACAATAGCAATTTGTTAACTTCTGGAAATAAGGAAGCAATTAAGGGTGAGGTGATCTGAGAATTTTCCTAAGTTGTGACCTCCTTATTCAACAGTCTATCACCGGTGCCTGGCTTCTTGTGGAACCATGCCTTCCACATACTTGATACCTTATAAATTTGGTGATTAATTGATCAACTAAATAATTACCGGCAAAAGAAATAATGAGTGAAAATCACAGTTGAGCATATATTGTGATAACCTGATTGACACTGTTCTTTGTAGAAACTTAGAGAAGCCAGTGGTCCACCCCCATAAAAATGTTGTGAGAAATTAAATAAATAAATAACGATATAAGAAAGGGCTTATGTTTGCTATAGTTAGTCTCTGACTCAGTTCCATAGATATATAAATTGTGCTTCTGTTGTATTGGTGATATCTGAAGCTCATCCCGATACTCAATTCTGGTAATGGAAGCTACATTTGTTCTCCTCTGCTTGAAATTTCATCTTAGTCATCTAGTTTCCTTTAGTGTCGTTCATGTCTTGTTTTTGCTTGTGTAATTTTGTTTCCCATTAAAGTTCATCGTTAGAGTAGTATATATTAAAGATAGTAAAAATAGATGCATATGATATTATCACCTATGCATATCAGCATTATAATGTGGCTATTTTTCTTACATTTAATACAATACAATTGGTTATACATGGATATTTTAAATTATTATTTTTATATGTTTGTGTATATTTCTTCCAAAAGGACTTCAAAAATATATCCATAGTTTTTTATTTCCTTATATTGTAGAAATTCAGATTTCTAAGTTATTGAGAAATCTTAGCATTCAAATTTTAAGCTCAATGCATATTTATCTCCCAGAAAAGTATGCTTTTTGATCTTGTTATATGTATAATTATTTACTCTCCAAACTAATTGGCTCCTGTATGCCTTACTTTATGCATACTTACTTAACTACTCACAAAACAAGAAGTAAAGAACACAATTTCAGGTGGAAAAGATCAGAAACACAACCCAGGCAACCACTTTTTTACATAGCAACATCTGTGTCCCCTTGAATACTTCACAAGAAACTTAAATGTATTTTTTTCCTACTTGCAGCATCTGCAAATCGTACAGTTGTTAACTTTTTTTTACCACTTAACTCTTCTCTATAAATTTTAGAATCCATTGGAGAGAAGAAGGATCAGAGGTAATAAGTGCTTTTATAGGAATATTTAACTACATGTCTAGGGATTCGTAGTACTTGATATTTAGTTCTTTGTAACTGCAAGTTAAGCCAAAAATTTATTATAATCAGCTATATCATCAATTCTGGAGAATAATGACTTTAAATATTTGGTATGTGAATTTGATCACATGGAATATGTATTTCAATAACTTTTCTACTGTAATTTTATATCAGCTAATGAAAGCTTTCTATAAATTGCTACCAACTATAAATACTGAACTTTAAAGTGACACTAAAAGTTGATGATAGTCTGTTCAATAAATAAAGAATTGGAGTACAAATCCTGGGACAGCAAACGGCACTTCTGAAGAAATATTATAGAAATAAAGCTAAATTAACTAAAGAGTTACTAAGAGTATTTGAAGAATACAAAGAAATAAAGTGGTCAAATAAAAGGAGTTTAACATAATTTTAGAGGTAAGAAAGAGGTAAAAAATTCATAAACATTGCACAGTCAACTTTGATAACCAACTACCAGCAAGCTCCTTTAAGTAATATTTAACTTGTGAATTGGTTAAATCCAATAATGTTAGTTGTTTTACCTCCAGAAGAAAGTGGAATATGAATTAACAAAATATCAATATTAAAATCTAAGTAGTTGAGCCCTAGTAGTTTTCATTATATTATTAACATATGTGACAGGAAAATTCTGCAGTTCTCTTTCAGACAGCCGAGATAACCGAAACTGAAGAACCCAGATCTCTGGATTTAGGCACCCAGTTTTTACCCTCAGCTATGGTTAATTCTTCTATATCTTATAAAAATTAAATCCACAGAAAGTTTTTAGTAAGTGAGAAAAAGAATGGTAGGAGAAATAAGTGGACAAAAATTAGGTCCAACAAACAGGAGAGAAATGATCACTGTCTGATAGTAATACTGATGATTTTCACAGTTATGGCAATCTGTATCAGACTGACAAAGAAAGAGTTATTTTTGTAGTTGATTTATCCACAAAAACACAATTTCATTATTATTAGTATTAAAATAAATTTAGTAAATGTCCGAAGACCTCCTAAGGTAAACTTCTGTATGCATCTATTATACCCAGACTATATAAGGAACTCACAAAACTAAACAAAAAAAAAAAAAAAATGAAACAATCTAATTTAAAATGAGCCAAAAACATGAGCAGATATCTCACCATGGAGGATATGCAGATGGCAAATAAGCACATGAAAAGCCGTGTTTCAACATCGTTAGCTGCTAAGGAACCAAGCGTTATACCTATAAAGAGATATCACTACACATTTACCCGAATGATTAAAATTAAAGAAAAGTAGTGGCAACACCAAATGCTGGTGAGAATGTAGAAAAATTACACCATTCATACACTGCTAGTGGGAATCTTAAATGACACAGTTACTCTTGTAAAGACATGGGCAAATTTTTTACAAAACTGAACATTCACTACTGTGACCCAGCAATGAAACTCCTGGATTTTTCCCACAGCATGCACACTTAAGTTCACACAGAAACCTGCACATATGTACAGTATTATAGCTTTATTCCTAATATCCCAAACTAGTAACAACCCAAATACCCTTCAGCAAGTGAGTGATTCCGTAAGTTGTGGGGAATCCATACCACGAAGCACTATCAACTAAAGTAAACAAACTACTGATACTGAAAAAGATTCTCCCCTTGACCGAACTTTAGCTAGACTATTTTGAGCCTTCTTCTCAATTAAGCTTTGACCTTGGCCTTTAAACACTTGAACATACACACTATTATCGTTAATTACAGTTTAAATCTTCATCTTTAGGGTGATCGTAGTTCCCCTTAAAATGCCCACCCAAGAAAACTAGAGACTGTCAAACATATTACAGTTCATTCCAGCCTGTTCTTACCTGAAGACAGAGCTGCTGCCTCCCAGTCTCTGTGAAAGGCTAGGAGTCTAACTTAGGTAAGCTCAGTTAACAACCTGCCCTAGATGGGTTTCACATGGACTAACTACCCCAGCAGTTTTTTTGTAATTTTTCATTTTCCTGATTCTACAGACGTCCTGTTTACCACCCCTCACTCTTCCTTTAAAATCCCCCAGTCACTACTGTACAAATCGAAGGTTCACCTCTCCCTGGACTCCATCCCCTATTGCGATAGTTTATGACTGGTTGCAACGTGCCCTCACCACTTTAATTCATGTCCAGGTTTAATTGTCTTTGACAATGCACTTAGCCTGTATCAATCTCCAGAGAATTGTTCTGAGTAAAAAAAGTCAAGCGAATTTTACTGTTTTAGTTCTATTTGGATAACATTCTTAAATGGCGTTGCAAATTTCGAGTAGATTAGGTGTCTCCAGGGGTTGAGAGCATGTGAGGGGGCAGTGGGAGAGAAAGTGATGTGGTTATAAAAGATCAACATTGGAGACCCTTGTGGTGATGGAACTGTCATGTATCGTGTGTGTGTGTGTGTGTGTGTGTGTGTCTTGACTATATTAGTGTTAAAGTCCTGGCTCTGACACTCATACTCTAATTTTGCAAGACCTTACCACTGGAGAAAACTGTGAAAAGGGTACACAGATTTGCTTATTTCTTATAGTTTACTCAAAGTCAAAAATATTAATTAAAATACATTTATGGTTAATTAGAAATGTTACTAGGCTATATGTTTAAAAATTGCAATAGATCTTCTCCAAAAGTTAAAATATCTTTGACATTTAAGGGTATTTATATAAAACCCAAAGAGATGGTTTCATTATGTGCATGTTTTACAATTTCCTAATTTCCTGGTGTGAAATTACTTTAAAAGAGTTGTTACACTCAAAAGCTTTTATTGTAAATGTCAAGCAGCTATTTTTCGTTACTTAAGACTTAAGAATTTGATGTATATTGTCTCCTCCTGAAAAGCTATAATAGCATGAAAATGTTTAATAGGCATATGATACCGAGTATTTTACTTAAATTCTATGAAGCTCCTCCACCATAACTGTGGGCTAAATTATAATGTAGTTCTTCAAGGATAAAATGAAAAGGTTTAGAGGCATACACACTGCCATGTGGTAAAACTAAAAAATGAGGGGTTATTGGTATTATTTATAAATTGGTTTTACCAGTTTGAAAATGTAAATCAAACTAGGATGAAATGAACCACTTTATGTAAAAAATTCATTAGCAATTCAAAAAGTGAAATCATTCTTATCCTTGGAAGAGATCATAGCGTTTCAAATCTTTTGAAATAATTCTCTATAGCATGTTGTTAATTGACTGACCAGTGAGCACTTCAAATGACTGACAATCATATTTTACTTTACAATTACAATCAATCAATTGCAACTAGAAGCACTTTATTGTGAAAGGACTTGATAACTGAGTGAGGAATACGCTTTTCTAACTTCTGTTCTTAAATCTACCCCCTGAAGAATCTCGAAAAAGGTTGCAGTGGTACAATATTTATATCTATTATTTCTCCATTGCAACTTCTAATTCTTCTTAAATAAATTAAAATCTTATCAGCAATGTTACTAGAATTCAAATGAAACTGAATAATTAGGAACCTTACATATATAAGTTTGGGCAAAAACTGGTAGTTGTGAAGAAGGACTATTCCAGAATAACAGGTTCTAAAATTACAATTTTTTAATCATTAGATTTAAACCATTTTAAAATGCATTATATCTCTATATAATATAAATCATCTCACGGAATGTTATTGTCAGTATAATATAGAAATTTTAATTAGAGACACATATATGTTTATCTTTACATCTCATGATAATAAACAGTTTATCAAAATAGTTGAATGATCACTTTCTTCAGACATGTGTGTACCTTGTCTGGCCCCCGGGGCATTTGCCAGCCTGTCTTTCACCCCCACATTCACTTATTTATCATAAAGTAACATGTGAGATCATAGTAATTTACATGTATTTGACTTACTCTTTGATAGAAATAATTAACACCGGATCTCAAATGTGGAGGGGTCTATAAATGAATATCCTGTTCTCCATAAGGTGCTACCACTAAGAAAAATAGTTTATCAAATTAAAATCTCTAAAATGCAATACATTTGAATCTACTATGAGATACTTGAAATAATAGGCATAAATCTCAAACTTCAGGTGTTAATTTCAATGTTAACATGTTGCCTGTCTTCAGTATTTCATCAACTTCATGTGATAACTTAATATTTTTGACAATCATGTTATTAAACATTTTTAATTTGTTGAAGATATTATCCTTTCTCCATTGTGTACTCTTGATGTATTATCAAAGCGGACTGCATATGAATTATTTTTTCGGGGCTTTCTTTTCCCTTCCATTGATCTATATGTATCTCCTTATTCTAGTAACATACTGTTTTGATTACTGAAGATTTAAAAATATGTTCTGAAATCAGAAATTGTGATGCCCCAAGCTTTGTTGTTCTTTCTCAAAATTGCTTTGGCTATTCCATTTTTTGGGTCTCTTATGGACTTTGAGGTATCTTTTTTCTATTCCTGTAAAATATGCCACTGGGATTTTAATGGGATAGCATTTAATCTCAGGATTCTTCGTGTACTGTGGACATTTTAATAATAGTTATTCTTTTAACCTAAGAACACAAGAGCATTATGCTAAGTGAAATGAGCCAAAGGGTGAAAGACAAATACCATATGATCTCACCTATAAGTGGAACCTAATCAACAAAACAAACAAGCAAGAAAAATACAACCAGAGACATGGAAATAAAGAACAAACTGACAGTAAGCAGAGGGGAGGAGAGAAGGGGATAACGGGGAAAAAAAGGAAAGGATTGTCAAGGAACATGTATAAAGGACCCACGGACAAGGACAACGGAGGTGGGGGTGGGTAGGGCAGGGGGAGAGGAATGGGGGAGAAATGGGACAACTGTAACTGAACAACAATAAAAAAAAGAACATGGGATGTTTCTCCATTTGTTTGCTATATTTCATCAGAGTTTTATAGTTTTTAACGTAAAAATTGTTCATCTCCTTGGTTAACTTTATTGCTAAATATTTTATTCTCTTTGGTTCTATTATAAACAGAAGTGTTTACTTAACTTTCTTTTCACGTGGTTTATAGAAATGCAGTAAGGTTTTATGTTGATTTTGTATTATGTTATTTTACTGAACCCATTAATTAATTCTAACAGTTTCTGGTGGAGTCTTTAGATTTTCTATATAGAAGATCATGTCATCTGCATAGAGACAATTTTGCTTCTTACTTTCTAATTTGGATTTTTTATTTTTTTTTTTCTGTCTAATTGCTCTGGCTAGGACTCCTGCACTACATAAAAGAAGTAATGACAGTGGGCATTCTTGTCTTGTTCCTAATCCTATAGAAAAGACTTTCAATGCTTCCCACATTAACTGTAAACTTGTCCTATGTAGCCTTTATTATTTTGAAGTTCATATCTTCTATACTTAGTATGTAGAGTATTTTTCTGTCATGAGAATGTATTGAATTTTGTCAAATAATTTTTCTGCATATGAGATGATCATGAGATATTTATCTTTCATTTGTTAATATGTTGCTACTTTTAACTCCTCTTCTAGGGATAAGTCTATAATTAAACAAATTTTGTGTTTATGTATATGTGTGTGCATTGCCTCATCTGTTGCTACATTAAATAAAAATAGAAAATAGGTCTTGTTGAAGTGACTGTGTGGCTCCAAATTTGAAGATAATTTAACAAAATAATTAGAAATATTTGTTTGATGTTTTGACTCTCATCATTCAGCTCATTTTCTATAGTAAGCACAGTGGTATTGGTTTTCTTTTGTAGCCTGGCCTTGTATTTTTACTTCTATTATTAAAATAATTTATGTACATTTTTGGTGATGGAGTTCTGGCCAACATGGAGGCTTAGATAGAAACGCTTCACTTCCTCACACAACCAAAAGGATAACAACCAATTTAAAAATGATAAATACCCACAACTGCCAGAATAGCAAACCACATGGAATTCCAGCAACCAAGGAGTTAAAGAAACATTCATCCAGACCAGTAGGAGGGGGCAGAGATGGGCAGTCAGGCAAGTGCAGAGAACCTGCAGCAAGGCAGTGGACAGCACAGGTGAGGAGGAGCCGGCTCACTGGGAAACTAAAGACTCAAAACCTCTAGCGATAAAACACTGCAGGGGTTGCAAAGATGGGAGAAACTCCCAGCCTCACATGGCAGTTTGCTGGAAGGTGGGGATCAAGCAAGCCAGCGAGCAGCATTGTTTCCTCTCTGACTCCTCCCCCAGAGACAGTGCAAGAGGGTCGCCTCACCTTGGCAAATACCTAAGCTCTACCCCCTTACAACAGGCACTGAGACAAAGAAACATGGCCCAAATGAAAGAACAGATCAAAACCTCAGAAAAAGAGCTAAGCGGCCAGGAGATAGACAACCTATCTGATGCAGAGTTTAAAACACTGGTAATCAGGATGCTCACAGAATACATTGAGCTCAGTCGCAAAATGAAGAAAGAAATGAAGGCTACATAAAGTGAAATAAAGCAAAATATACATGGAACCAACAGTGAAGGAAAGCAATCCAGGACTCAAATCAATGATTCGGACTAAAAGGAAGAAATAAACATCCAACTGGAACAGAATGAAGAAACAAGAATTCAAAAAAATGAGAAGAGGCTTAGGAGCCTCCAGGACTTTAAACATTCCAACATCTGAATAATAGGGGTATGAGAAGGAGAAAAGGAAGAACAAGAAATTGAAAACTGTTTTGAAAAAATAATGAAGGAAAACTTCCCAATCTGGCAAAAGAAATAAACTTCCAGAAAGTCCAGGAAGCCTAGAGAGTCCCAAAGAAATTGGACCCAAGGAAGAGCACACCAAGGCACATCATAATTACATTATCCAAGGTTAAAGATAAGGACAGAATCTTAAAAGCAGCAAGAGAAAAGGAGAAAGTCACCTACAAAGGAGTTTCCATAAGATTATCAACTTATTGCTCCAAAGAAACCTTATAGGCAAGAAGGGTCTGGAAAGAAGTATTTGAAGTTATGAAAGGAAGGGACCTACATCCAGCAAAGATTAATCTATCCAGCAAAGCTCTCATTTAGAATGGAAGGGCAGATAAGGCACTTCCCAGGCAAGTTAAAGAAGTTCATCATCACCCAGCCCTTATTATATGAAATGTTAAAGGGACTTATCTAAGAAATAGAAGACCAAAAACTATAAACAGTAAAATGATAACAAACCCATAACTATCAGCAATTGAACCTAAAAAAGAAAAGCAAAAACTAAGCAAACAACTAGAACACGAACAGAATCACAGAAATGAAGATCACATGGAAGGTTGTCAGTGGGGAGGGGGAGAAGCAGAATGAGGGTGAAAGGTACAAGGAATAAGAAGCATAATTGGCAGGCATAAAATAGACAGGGGTAGGTTAAGAATAGTTCAGGAAATAGAGAAGCCAAAGAACTTATGTGTACAACCGATGGACATGAACTAAGGTGGGGGAAATGCTGGAGGGTGGTGGGCTGCAGGGTGAAGGGGGAATAAAGGGGAGAAAAAAATTGGAACTATAATAACATAATCAATAAAATATACTTTAAAGATAATTTATGTACAATGATTAACTGAATTCAAAATAATATTATTCTCCCTATATGAATTGTACCAAGTTCTGATTAACTTTGAATATTTATAATTTTTAAATTTTAAAAATTAAATGCATTGGCATGACATTTATTAATAAAATTACATAGGTTTAAAGTGTACATTTCTGTGATATATGATCTGCATATTGCATTTTATACCCACCACCCAAAGTCAAAACTTTTTTCCATCATCATATATTTGACCACATTTACCATTTACTACTCCCTACCTCCCTTCCCTCTGTAACCAGCATACTATTGTCTGTGTCTAGTTTTCAATAGTTTTTCTTTTTTGTTCATTTGTAGCTTTCAGTTTTATATTCTACAAATGGCTGAAAGTATACAATTGTTGAGTTTGTTTTGTCTGACTTATTTTCTCAGCATGATATTTTCTAGGTCCATCCAAGTTGTTACAAATGGCAGTATTTCATCTTTTCTTATGGCTGTATGGTGTTCCACAGTGTACAAGTATATGTACCGTATCTTTACTCAATCATCAATCGAAGGACACTTCAATTGTTTCCATGTCTTGGGCACCATGAATAATGCTACAGTAAACATAGGGATACTTACATCTTTGCAAATAAATGTTCTTAAAAATTTTGAGTAGATGTACAGGTTGGGGGAGTTGGCGAGGTCATTTAATAACTCTATTCTTAATATTTTGAGGCACCTCCATATTTTTTCAGTATTAGCTGAACTAGTTTATGTTCCCACAAGCCTGGAATGAGGGTTCCTTTTTCTCCACAACCTCTCCAACACTTGTTATTAGTTGTCTTGTTGATAATCGCCATTCTAACAGGTGTGAGGTGTTATCTCATAGTAGTTTTGATTTGAAGTTCCCTAATAGCTAGTGATGTTGAGCATCTTTTCATTTATCTGTTGGCCATTTGCATATCTTCTTGGGAGAAGTGTCTGTTCAAGCTCTCTGCCCATTTTCTAATTGGATTGTTTGGGGGTTTTTTTGATGTTGAATTGTGTGGGTTCTTTATACATTTTTTATACTAACCCCTTGTCAGAACTGCTGTTTTCAAATATCATCTCCCATTTTGCTGATTGCCTTTTTATTTTAGTGGTGCTTTCTTTTTAATTTGATATAGTCCTAATCATTTACTTTTGTCTTTACTTCCCGTATTTTTGGTGACAAATTCATAAAATCCTCTCTAAGACCCAGGTCCATAAGTTTAGTATCCATGTTTTCTTCTGTGTAATTTATTGTTTCAGGCCTATATTTAGGTCACTGATCCATCTGACTTAATTTTTTACACGGGGACAAGCAGTAGTCTAGTTCCATTCCTTTGTATGTGGCTTTCCAATTTTCTCAGCACCACTTATTGAAGAGTCTTTTTTTTCATCACTGTATGCTTTGGGGTGTTTTGTTGAAAATTATTTGCCTATATACGTGTGGGCTTATTTCTGGGCTCTCAAGGCACAAAGAAATTGGATGTGATTCTGTGTTCATGGATTGGAAGAATCAACATAGTTTAAATGGACACATTACCTGAAGCAATATATAGTTTTAATGCAACCACCATCTAAATTCCAATGTCAATTATAAAAAAAGGTAGAACAAAAAAATCTTCAGATTTATACGCTACCACAAAAGATCCCAAATAGCCAAACAATCCTGAGAAAAAAGAACAAAGCTGGAGGGATCATACTCCTTGACTTCAAATTATACTACGAAGTGACAATAATAAAAACAGCTTCATATTGGCAGAAAAACAGACATACAGACTAATGGAACAGAATATTTACTTAAATCAGGCCTCGTATTAAAAAATCATGGACAACAGCATTTGGTAATATAAATAGAATATAAAAGAAGAGGAAAGGAACTGTTGTAGGTAAGTAAGTTGCCTCTTCCTCTATAATTCCGTAGCAGTGAACTCTCTTACAGTAGCCAGCATATCCATGTGCCTCTTGAGCCCTGAAATGTGACTATCAATGCTTTATACACATCACAATTTGAATTTTTCATATAAAAATGTAGAATATTTCATTAAAAATGTTTATACTAATTACATGTTGAATTAATATTTTGGATATTTTAATTACATAAGTGGATTCTTAAAACTTATTGTAGCTTAAGTTATTTTGAACTTCAAGATTCTTCAGGTATATTCCCAGTAGTGGAATTGCTGGGTCAAAAGGAAGTTCCATGTTTAATTTTTTGAGGAAATTCTATACTGTTTTCCACAGTGGCTGCACCAGTCTGCATTCCCACCAAAAGTGCACTAGGGTTACCCACATCCTTGCCAGCACTTGTTGTTTGTTGATGTATTAATTATAGCCACTTGGCAGATGTGAGGTGATGACTCACTGTGATTTTAACTTGCATCTCTCTGATGGCTAGTGATGTTTAGAGTGGGGAGGTAAGGCCTCTCCGGAAGAGGGTGAAGGGATTAGTCAAAGAACATACGTGAAGGTTTCATGGACATGGTCAACAGTCTGGGGGTTGACTCTTGAAGTGGGGGTGTTGGGCTGGGTGGAGGAGGGTTAAGGGGGGAAAACTGGGACAACAGTAACAGCATAAACAAAAATAAAACATAAGTAAATAAATTTATTTTAGCTATTTATTCACTTTTTAAAAATGAAACCATTAGAAAACTATAACTTGCATATGTCTTGCAACATATTTCTATTGGGTAGTGTTACCATAGTGCTTTACCATATCCTTTGTAAATATTCACCCTATTAGAGGATGGAGAACTCCATGTGTGTCTTTTAATGTCTCACACAGCAATTGGACTTTCTGAGTCAGCCATAGCTTATTCACAATTTGCAAAGCAAAGCCATATGCCTGGCACACGGTGGATACTCAGTAAAGACTGGAAGTAGTTTCTGAATAACTTCTCCAGGCACATGAAACCTATACAATTTTATTAGCCAATGTCAACCCAGTGAATTTAATTAAAAAATAAAATAATAAAATAAACACTCATTGAAGCAGTGAGTTAAGTTTTATAAAACATCACTTAACCTATTTTGAAACCAATGTATTTAGGCAAATTAAACTCAGAATTTTAGATTTAATTACATATTTCAATTAAGTAGTTATTTCTTGTTAAATGCCTCTATTTTGCTGGATTGGGTACAGTAATTTCCACTGCCACCTGAATACACACCATGATTTTAACATTTTAAAACTTTTGTCCTGGATTTGGAGTAATTTTTCACCCCAAAAGAATAACAATCTTCAGTGTAGGCTTCCAAAATGTGCAGATTGATTTTAGAGAAATATTTAAAATAAAATAAAAAGACATAGGCAACAGTAAAATGCATTTGGATTTGGCATTGTGGGTTTATACAAGGGAAATAAAATTATAATTCATATGAATATTGCAAATATCTCAGAGTTCTGATAGATAAATGGCTTGTGCAAATGTTTTTATTGGAAACCTTGCAACTGACTATCTTAGCTATGAACAATATGTGAAGATATATTTCACTTCCTAGATAAGTTATTCTCATAATGATTTTTATACTAGAAAAAGTCACTAGGTAGATAAATGATTTGAGTACATGCATCTATTCAAAGAGAGGCTTACATATATTAAAACTTTAAATTGTTCATTTCTCACATTAATATCATAAGACAATATCATATGATGCTATCAACATATACAATGTAATATTACTCAATTTAAGTAATATTTGACCCATAGGAAATACTATCTTTAGTTTTCATATATTTCTTTTTGTAAATTAAAATGCTTTTTTATCTGTGGGATACTGAACAATGTCTAAACTCTACAAACCCCCGACTGTAATTCGGTAGACAAATATTTTTTCTTGAAATGAAACATTCAGAAATATAGCAAGATTTTAAAAATACTTTCATATTATGGAATCAAAGTAACTCACAAATCTGTCTTCATAATTTCACTATTCATCACTGCAAAAATAGGAGGACATCAATACTGTGGTGGCAGCAAGCAGCACAGGAAATCAGAGAAGCAAACGGGAGCCAAAGACCTTCAGCATCTGTGTGATTGACAGCATCCCGCAACATAGCTAATCATCCTGACGAGACTTTATTTCTTGATAATATGTCATTAGATTGAGAGCTGTCAGGATCGATAAATGTGTATTTTAAATTTATATCAACTTATGCCCATTTACCATTTGCTTAAAATTATTTTCTTAAAAGTGTCCTTCATTAACTGTGTTACTGGGTTATAATAAATGGATCCAGGTTAGAAGATGTTTGTGCTACTAATAGACAAGACTATTGTTTTATTCTAATTAGCTATTTAATCTTCTAAGCACAGACTCCTAAAAGATAATCAATACAATTCTATTTTATTCATTCAGTGTAATCAAAATCAGCATTAATATGACATTTAAGACACATTCATCTGTGTATGTCCAATATATACCACATAGGTATGCTAAAAAAATTGTGTGGATTTAATGGATGGCAAATCTAAAAACAGTTATTAGCATCTTTAATCAAATACTTAAACAGTAATTTATTTTCACCTGTATCAGATATTATGTTACAGATGTCATATAATTCAAATGAATTAGATAATGGGAAAAGTCTTCTAGAATGACTACTAGGTTATATTTTCAGGCAGCTTCATAAAGTGAAAGGGAAGAAACACAAAGCAAAAATTTGTCTTTGATATATGACGTAAATACAATGCTTTCTCACACCAACATCCTGTTTTCAACTATTGTCAATGCATTTTTAAACAGCAACCTTGATTGGAAAAGAAAAAGCAAATGCAATGTTTGATATTTAGATAATAGATATTCTTCTCTCCTGACAAGATCAACAATTTGCTTCTTTATGTAAGCAAGACACTCTTCTAAGTGCTTAGCAGTCAGATGTTTTTGAGGATGGGGTATTAACGCAATATTTTGCATTAATATTGGTCTCAACTAGTTGTGACCTGTAGTGCTTTAGCTACTTTTAAATGCATTGAATTATAATTTACTCACTAATACATATAATAAATATAAAGATGCATTTATTTCAATAGATGAATTTGGGTTTTAGCATTTTAATTTTAGCATCACATCTGTAAATAGCGATTTTTCAAATTCCCGTGCTGCTGATAAGTAACACTGACGTGCTCTTCCCATGTGACTACCGGGTTCTCAGAAGCAAAGTTTCAATTATTTTTTTATAGCCTGTATTTGTATAAACTATTTTTTAGAATAATCACAGACCCCAAAACTATGTTGGAAATACATTAATCATGATTAAACATAAAGAAATTTGAATTTTTTATTTATTGATGTACTATGTTAATATTTCCTGTGGATATATTTACATGACTGATAAGTATGAGTTAGTCAACTCTAAAACTGCTAAAAGGTATTACTCAGAGTACCCCAAAGCACATCTGCCTTTTGAAGAACTTTCCTCAATTACCTCAAGACTTAAAAAAATTAACCGGTCACTTCCCTATGACTTCAATAGGAGACTGAGTAGGTGAAGCCATCATTATTAAAATGAGCATGTCTCTAAACTTTCCATCTCTTTCCATTAGTTTAAGTACAGAAAAGGAGTAGACATAGAACATATTAGAACCAACAGTTATCTTTCCTTATATCAAGTCAGCTTGAGTTTATAGGCTAGAGAAAAATTTTGTAAAAATACATATTCTCTATATAAAAAGATGGATAAAGTTTCAAATTAAGTAGCTCTTACTTATGGCTATATAGCCTAAGGAACTATTTACCAGTGTGTGTGTGTCTCATGTTAAAAAAATAAATCATTGTGTTTGAAAACAGAGCCCCATGACTCTACGTTAGGAACTAAGTCTGAAAACAATATTTTTTCTATCAACAATATGACTATGCTTCATTTCTTACAGCTCAACCTTGACTTTTTCAATATCTCTCATTAAGAAAATCTTTCTCTAATAGGAAAGGACAACCTCACCTGTGTCAGTGACTAAAAACACTGAAATCTGCAGAACTTTACTGGTTAGTAATTGAGTGACAGATGTTGTAGCCAGATTGCCAGATCATTCTCACATTCATGTGAATGAGGAACTACTAAACACAAGCATTATTTTATAAAATATCACATCACTTAATTAATCTTATGTATGTTAATTAATACAGCAAGTAAAAGCAGTCCACACGTGCTTATTTAGAGATCTGCGAGGTCTGTCTAGAAGGTATCCAGGTGACATTTATTGAAGACATTTATTGAAGAAGATCCAAAGACATTTATTGAAGAAGATACAAGAAACATTGTATATGGGGCAATGACACCTCAGTCCCCTTCAAAGAAGGTGACTTGGAACGTCACACAGTTCTCCCAGTCGCCATCAGCTGCCCCGTTGTATTTTTCTGAATCTCACCGACGGTCTGAAACCTCTTCCCCTTCAAAGGTGATTTTAGTTTTGGGAAAAGCCAGAAGTCACCAGGCACCAAATCTGGGCTGTAGGGGGCGCTGAATCACCTGGGTGATTTGATGTTTCTCCATAAAATTCCGCACATGTGATTTATGAGTAGGGTGTTGTCATGATGAAGATTCCAGTCACCAGTTGCCCATAGCTGAGGCCTTCTAAATCATCTGAATAATTTCCACGGAGGAATGTTCAAGCTTAACACAAAATTTGATGCAGATTCGTTGCTCTACTTGCTCAGCCATTTTGAATGTGAAGGCCACACAGTACATGTGCTCAGTCAGTGGTGTCTACTGCTCCCACTGATTGGTGCAGTGAAGTTGTCATTGTTCACACATGCGCATTCCAGTCCACTCTCCTTGGCTGCCAGGTTACATCAATGTGGCACAAATTGCTGTCGTTATAGTAACAATGATGGGACTTTCTCTGGACAGACCTTGTGTGTGAGAGATCCCTAAAAACAATTAGCATCTTGAGAGAAAAATATGGTTATCTTTAGAAAGAAAAGCTAACAAAAAACTATTGGACTCTCAGTGAATATGTAAACATACGTTGAAACAAACAAACACTTGCTGATAAAATTAAAGTTTATGTTGTTGAAATTCTATTTTGGAACTTCATCCAATTAGGTTGCATAAAATTCAATTAATAATAAAATATTTAGAATGTTATGAATAACAGCTATGCATGGCTATTTTAATTTTGAAATTTTTATTTATCTTAAAGCAGTTTGATAAAGGAGGAATTCATAGAGCACCTAAAATATCACTCGAGGACTATCCAAAACACAAAGCATATCTTGATGGTACCCAATAATTGCTTAATTATTTCATATTAGGAAACAGTCTCAGAGGAGATAATGCAGCTGCTCATGTTGATTCAACCAGTAAAAGGCATAATTAGTTTAGAATTTAAGTTTATCAACTGT
The DNA here is from genome assembly GCA_004026765.1 of Micronycteris hirsuta. Lineage (NCBI taxonomy): Eukaryota > Metazoa > Chordata > Mammalia > Chiroptera > Phyllostomidae > Micronycteris > Micronycteris hirsuta. The sequence continues at coordinate 18,069 of PVJI01021789.1, forward strand.
AATATGTAAGGCTTTTCTTCTAAACCCTACCGCTTTATGAAATGACCATCAAAGCCCTTTCTGCTTTTTTTTTTTTTTTCCATAATTAGGAGTAGCTGCATTCAGTGGACTCATTAATTCCAACTTCAGGCAAAACTTTTACTCAGTTATTTATCCAGCAAATAATTTGATTAACTTCTATATATTGCAACAGATACTACAAATTCAAAAATTAATGTGACAAAGGAATGTTTCTCTCATTGAAGTGAGAAACTAGTCATTTATTGAAGCTATTTTTTAGTATTTTAGAGCTCTCTAAATTCAAAATTAATTAAAGAGTTTAAACCTATATAGGTTTGATGGATCAGCTTTATTTCTCTGTCTGTTCTTCTTTCCCTGCAGCCAGTGGGCTGTTCTAGTAGGGAAGGAGGGCATGGCTGGGTGTTGTAGCTTTGGATGGGTTGATGGCAAGATGGCAAGAGGTACTTGACTGGAGAATTCCTATACATCAGGCTTTCTATAGCTCTGTTTAAAAACGCCCTCCATAGTGCACATCACCACGGATGCTCCCATTACCAGAATTCCAGTTCATATTCTTCCTGTCATTACTCAACTCGTGCACTCATGATTTATTGTAGGGCTTCTTGGAACACTAATTTACTATTTTTAGAAAATCTCCTTTTTTTAGTTACATCCCAAATGAATCCTTCTTGCAGTGGATTTTTAAAAAGTAAAAACATAATTTTCATATACATGTAAAAACACACATGAAATATTTATAATATCAGTAATGAGAAGAATAGTAATATGGCACATATACTTCTAAGAACACTTAAGAAACTTGGTATTTATAAGCATTTAAAAATATGTTAGCATAAGATTTCTAGGTTAGATACAGAACTGCATAGGGCTCTACAGGGCAAAAAAATATAACCTTTGGGATCACCTTTTCTACCATACAGAAATATACAAGTTAACATTTCACTTCATAATATCAAAGATGTAATCAATTGAAAGAAAGCAAAGTGAAAGTGGTTCACTTATCCTGGAGAACTGAATGATGTTGAGGTAGGTCTATTAACATCTGCCCTAGAGCAGCAATGAAAGAATGTGCTGTACTCATTTTTTGTCTTATTCCCAACATTTAGACAATATTGCTTAACTCCACACCAAATTAGTGTGTCTTCTTACTGTATTCAGAAAAACACCCAAATATTAGAAACTTTCATCCGTAATAACAATGATGTTAATATTCACCATGCTGTTGATTGCAAACCAGATACATTACTCTAAAAAGATTGTATGTGATACAATCACATACTTGGAAGCCCGACTTTGTTTATGATGTCATTCGCAGTGTTTCCATCTTCTTAGGTGATTAGGCAAAATGAAAACAACTGTGAGTGTATCTGTGTGTTGTAGATATAAAAATCTACACTAAAAATAGCTATATCGCATTTCAATTGATTTCTATTTATTACCAATCTTTCCTGAGGCTTTTAAGATATCTAATGCATGCATTTATTTCATATTCAAAGCTATCTCAAGAAATAAACTCTGAGCTCTAAAGCATAAAAATAAAAAAACGATGGATGACTTTATCCTCTAATTTTTAACAGTTTTATTCATATATCATATAAATGATACTGTATACACTTTCTTTTTAAGTTGTGCTATGGTGGAGAAGTAACACATTATTCAAATTTTTTCGGTTCCAGGATCTCACTGAACAGTTTTAATGTGCTTAATCTGTACTGCTGTAGCTCAAAGTGTTCTTTCAACACATATTTGAAAGTATTCCTGTTTTTAAGTTTGGAGAAGGTTCTGATTTACCCTACCTAAACATTAGAGAAGAAAACATGCAAATAGCAGCATCATTTGCATATCTACACCTCTCTGCATTTTTCCTAACCAGCAAGAATCTCCTTATGCTCACAAAGGCGATAGGCCCAGGAGCATTTGAAAAAAAGCACTCCTCTTCCCGTCCTTCCCCTTTTGCCTGGAGACAGGAACCGGTGAAGAAATCTGAAACTGGCAACTCCAGATACTTGTATTTTAATGCTTTCTTTTATTAAGCTCCAGATTTGAATTTCTAACTTTGTATTAGAAATTCTATTTACATTTCTCACTACCAGGCCAAATTCAACTTGTCCAAAACAAGATACATCAACTTTTTTCTGTATTATTTTTCTCTACTGGAACTGAAGTTTCTTTCAATATAACCCCGATTTCTATTCCCAAATACCTATCAGCATAGAGTCCAAATTAATTCTTTCTTTAAAGACATGAGCCAATGATGACATTATCATGTCTGATTGTCATATGCTGGTCATTCTAAAATCACATTTATTGTAATTTGTTTAAAAATGGACTTTTTTTCTGCCCTGTCCTTTTCTATGAGCTTCAGAATATGCCTGTCACTGGACCGCTAACTCCAGAATTTTGCCTTTGGGTGCTTCAGAATCTGCACCATTTTTTTAAAGTAGGCTAACGGAGACAAAAAATCATTATTTAAAAAGTATCTTCACTTGTCTACACTGAAGCCAGATTGAAAGATTAAAAAAAAGAGAGAGAAGAAAGGCAATATATGCTGAGAAAAAATATATGAAAATTAAAATCCCTAATATGATTTTCTTTCTTATATAATTATTTGCTTGTTCATTTGTTTGTTTTATTATGATATCATTGTCATACATTATATTAATTTCAGGTGTGTAATGTAACGATTCAATATTTGTAAACATGTGAAATGATCACCACAATGAGTCTAGTTAACATCAGTCACCGTACATAGTTATAGAATTTTTCTGGTAATAAGAGTTTTAACACTTACTCTTTTAGCAGCTTTCAAATATGCAATCATTAACTACAGTCTCTATGTTGCACATTACACTCCCAGGACTTACTTCTTTTATAACTGGAAGTTTGTACATTTTGGCCCCCTTCATGCACTTTACCCAACCCCTCTGCCTACCCCTAATATTAAAAGAAATAGACGTTTCTAAAATAATTTTATGGTTAACGTGATTCTGTGTCATTATTTTTTGTTCTTAAATTATGTGAATAGTTGTCACTCTGCTGTATTCCATTCTATCTTGGCACAGGCCTCTAGTAACACCTGTCATTTGTAATCATTATGTGTTTTCATTATTATTAGCATCAATCCAGACCCTATAATAACTGGTGTTTATTAAAATACATTCTTCATATTTCTGACACCTGCAATACCAGATCCCTGCTGCAGACCTAAAGACACTACATATTTGCTTTACCTTTAAAATACATAGTTACAGATTTAAATACACACTAAAGCTGCAGTTTTGAAAAACAAGAGGCCACAAGGCCTCACAATGAAAAAAATCATACTCAAATCAACCATCACAACTGAGCTAAAAAAATAGGAAACATTATATAAAGTGATAACATGATGAAAAGGTGATGCCCGGGACAGATCATCTTTCCCTATCAGAGCCTTACAGTTCCAACTTGAGAAATCAGCCTGCAGCATCTCATGTGAAATTTATGTCACCATCTACCCCTGGCCCGACTATCAACTAACTCCACATTCAAAGCTAGGCTAAGTCACAATACACTTCTCGGTTTTATCTACATGTCTAGTGACACTATTACACTTATCAAATACATATTCACTATACATGTACAGATTTCACTGAATTTTCACTGAATTTCCCTCCCTATCCATGCTATGTAAGACTTTTTTAATAAGTAAAATTTCTCAAATTATCAGAAAAGTGTCTTTCTCCATACTTTCCTTCCTTCTTTTAATGTGTGTATTATTCTTTTCATGTCAATATATTTTGATTATTTCCTTCAAAACCTAAGAACATCAACCATGTATTTTTGAAGTAAGTTTTTATCGCTGCCACCCACAGTCACTTAATTAGAAACCTGAGTGGCATCAGTCTCTTCCTCTTAATCAAAATGGGAATAATCAATATCATAATAAATATCATTTCTTGAATATCTACTATGTAATTATGTTAACAGTATTGTAATATCTAATATTTTAGTCCAAAATATAAGTTGATGAATTTTTCAAAAGCATATATAATTATCATAATTAGAGATATAATCATAATTATCATTTCTGGAGCATCTACTATGTATTTTAGCAGTATTTTAATGTCCTTATATTTTAGTCCAAAATATATTTTAAGTTGACTAATTTTCCAAAACATGCATAAAACACTTTCAGGCACTACCCCGAAAAGAAATAAAATAATTTAATAAGATGCCTCTAAAAAAATGGAAAATTTCTGTTGTCTTCCATACAATTTCTAGTACTAGATGGATATCGATATTGTTTCTGTATTGTGGTCATTGAATAATATTGTATTTTCCAATGCTCATTTTCACCCGTTTCTCTCACTTTTCAGAATTAATTTGACCTTTTAAAGACTTTAGAGCTTTCACACCATATATCTTAAATTTTAAACATTTAATTACAAATGGCATTTTAATGTGTTTAATTTTTCAAACCACATCTCCCATAACTAGAGATATAATAAGAGCAAACATGTACTGAGTGCTAATTAGGACACAGTTACTGTTGCATATGCTTTGAGAAGTTTGAAACTATGAAATCCTCACAAGTCTGAGTTTTGTACTATCTTTAGTGTCATCATTTTGGACAGGAAACTGAGACAAGCAGATGTTGAATACTTGTCCAAGATTATATGACTAGGTTTAAGATTTAAGCAAAGGCAGTCAAACTATAAAGCTTATATTCTTAACCAAGCTGTTAAATATACATAAATTAGACTAAAAAGTGATCACTGACTGATACAGCTTAGACTGTGAGTAATTTAATTCCATACGTGCATGGCCAACTTGTGAGTTGGGGTCTATTACCTTCTGTGGCTCATTAAAACAAATAAATGCATATTCATTTTTATCTTTAGGCTAAATTTTGATGGACTGAATTTTGAGGATTCTAAAAATATAATAAATGAGTCCATCAAACATTTCAAGACGAAAGCTGCAAAAGGAATAGACTGGATCCCCTACTTAATAGAATAGGACACCTTTGTCTTAAAAGGTTGTGAAAATGAGAGAGGAATGAAGCAAACTGAGGAAGAGAAAAAAACAAGTGATAGGAAGAAGGACCCTGGGGCTGGACTGGCTGGCAGTAGAGATGGTAAAGAGAAGGGAGAGTTTGTGTCTTTGTATTTCGTAGAATCCAAATGACTACGCTTCATGAGTGATATCTGTTAGGCTGTAATTCACTATATACTGTCAGGAGGAATAACAGAATCTTCAAGAGAAATAATTCCATATTTATTCCAAAAATTAAAATGCAACTCTCAAAGTTTTCTCAGAAAATATGATAGAGTATTATTATTAAAAAGGACACTCTTTGGCCCTGGCTGGTGTAGCTCAGTGATTTGAGTGCAGGCTGGGAACCAGAGGGTCCCGGTTCAATTCCCCATCAGGGCACATGCCTGGGTTGCAGTCCAGGTCCCCGTGAGGGCCATGCGAGAGGCAACCATACATTGCTGTTTCTCTCCCTCTCTGTCTCCCCCACTTCCCTCTCTCTAAAATAAATAAATAAAATCTTAAAAAAAAAGTCATCTTTAAAAAAAAAAAATGACACGCTTTGCTGGATTAACTTAATCCATGATTTTATTTCTCAGGTCAACATCTAGTGTTTCTGCAAATATTACTGAATGAGATAGCATGTTGTTTGAACTGAATTATGAGATTATTGCAATTTATGAAGTGGCATATCATGCCTGTAACTGACGGATATGTCAAAGAAGTAAGCTACCAGTTTTTACATCTACAAAATTTTATATTGTATTTAAGGTATTAAATATATCATCTTTGGAATTACTGCTATTGTTATGTAAAGCTTGGGTTAAAAACTTTTCTTGTTAACTGTCCAACTGCCTGTTTTAGACCAAGAGAATACAAGGCAAAGAGAATTTACCTTATTTATCTTTTTGGTTTGCATTTCAACCTAGGATTTGATATAGGGCCTTGTACACAATAGGTACCTGATAAATATTTGTTAATTCATGAGCAGTGAAAGGTTTAGAAATAGGCAACTTTGTAACTAAAGGCTAAGAAGAATACATATTCATTACTTTGTTTTGGAAAGTAATTTAAATGTAGAATATAATTTACACTAATAAACTTTCAAACATCCTTCCTGGCTCCCCTGCTGTTCTAATCAAGAAAGACAACATTAAAAAAAAAAGAAAAAAATCAAAGATCTAGGTATATGGACTCTAGTGTAAACTTTATCCATGAGGATTTCTTCTTTCATTATGATCGTATTAAATTTTCTCATAATGAAGAGAGAAAAGTAATCTACATTGTCTTAATATTTTTTTTTACAAAATAAGGATGAGAAGTATATTAAGCCAAGCCATCATTAAACTATCTGATGAAGGCGTTCCATTGTTTTCATTTAACACCGCTCTAACTGCATGCGCTTTCTGTCATGTCCTTTCGATTCTCATTTCATTGACATTCTTACATAACAGAATATTGGAGAAATTTTTCCACAAGAGTTTTCCTTTGAATCGACGTTTTTTATGATTTCTGAATCTACTAAAAATTATCAATAGGTTTTCAATAAACCAAGAATGAAATCAAGTGCTCTTTAAAGCATCAAGGTGATATCATTCGTGCATTCAACCACTCATTCATTTTTCTTTTTACCAAACGATATCCAGAAATATTTAAAGTGGCTCAAGGTTAGCACCAGGACCCAGGAGATTATTTCATGTCTTCCCTCAAAAGCTAAGAAGTGGGGAGATTGGATGAAAGAATGAGAAGGGATTAGCCAAAGAATGCATTTACATAACCCACAGACACAGACCACAGTGTGGTGGGGCCAGAGGGAAGGGGCATGGGCGCTGAGTGGGGGTGGGCAAAGGAAGGTAAAATGGGGACATCTGTAATAATGTCAATAAAAATAATAAATTAATTTTTTTAAAAAAGGAAATATGTTCAAACCAAAGACAGAGGAAAGTTTCCATTATAGGATTTTTAATACCCTCAATGGATTAATTTATCTCTACTATGGTATAATAATGAGTTACAAGAAAAGCAATAAAATGAGATGCAACAATGCACCAAACTTTGTAAAGGGTATCTAAAATTTCTTCAAGTAGAATTGAGAGATTTTACTTCCTTCCAAAACAGGCAGTTAGAGTCAGAATATGAGTCATAAAACATCATGTCCACTGGGCAACAGAAGGCTCTTTAGCACCTATAATTACAAATAAATCAATGTAAGTATGTAAAAATAATAGTTATCCATAAAGAAATATGCAAAGAAGTAACATTATGGAGTAAATTTTCTTAATATGCCAGGACTTCTACCATTACTTGTTAATGGCCCTCGGAAAAAATTTACTAAGGATACAAGGTCTGTCCAGAAAAAGTGCAGCCACTGTTAACATAACAAGAATGGTTTGTGTGACATCCGTGTAACCTGGCAGCCAAGGAGAGTGTACTGGAATGCGCCTGTGTGAACAATGACGACTTCACTGTGTTAGTCAGTGGGGGTGGTAGATGCCATTGAGGAAGCATGTTTACTGAGTGGCCATCACATTCAAAATGACTGAGTGAGAAGAGCAACAAAATTTTGCATTAAGCTTGAACATTCCACCATGGAAACTATTTGGATGATTCAGAAGGCCACAGCTATGGGCAACTGGTGATTGGCAGCCTCATCACAACAATGTACCCACTCATATATCATGTCTCATGCAGAGTTTTTAGGCAAAACATCAAATAACCCAGGTGACTCAGCCTTCTATAGCCCAGATTTGGCACCCTGAAACTTCTGGCTTTTCCAAAAACTAAAATCACCTTTGAAAGGGAAGAGATTTCAAACTGCCCATGCAATTCAGGAAAATACAAAGGGGCAGCGGACAGCAACTGGGATAACTGTGCGAGGTCCCAAGGTGCCTGTTTGAAGGGGGCCGAGGTGTCATTGACTTATGTTACAATGTTTCTTGTATTTTGTCTCTATTTTTCTTATTAAATGGCTGGATACCTTCTGGGAAGACCTGTTATTCAAAAGAAAACAAAACTGACACTCAGAAACATCAAATCACACCGTTTTTAAAAGAGAAGACACGTGGTTTAAATTCAGTGGGGGTTTTTTTTTTGTTGTTGTTTGTTTTTTTTTTTATTATTTTCTGCTTTTATTTATTTTTTTAATTAATTTTTTTGTTTAATTACAGTTATTTGCAGCCTCACCCCTCCCCCCTCCTTTCCCCTCCCGTCCCACCCCCCCGACCTCCCTCCTCCCCCTTAGTTCTGTCCATGTGTCCTCTACAGTGATTCCTGAAAACCCTTCTCCCCATTGTCCCCACCCCCCTCTCCCCTGTCTATTGTTAGAGTGTTCTTAATTTCAGTGTCTCTGGTTATGTTTTGCTTGCTTTCTGCTTTTGTTGGTTATGATCCGGTTAAAGGTGAGATCATAAGTT
>PVJI01021790.1:0-26463 GCA_004026765.1 Micronycteris hirsuta
CCAGGGTCTGCATGGATTTATTTGTCCCTTTGGACTAACTAGTTTTGATGTCTTTGCTTTAGAGTTTATAAAGTGCTTTCACATACACTGTCTTTTATCAATGATTCTGTAAGGTAACTGAAAATTGTACCTGTCTCTACTTTAACAGGTACAAACTATGACCCAGAGAGTGTAAGTGATCTTTCTCAACATCACACAACTAGCAAGCAGAATGAATCCTTAGTCTCACTATTCTAAGGATACAGACATGCCTGACATTCACCAGCAGATGTCAACCATAATACTGCCATCACTGTGACATTGTCACAAATCATTTGTTACTAGAAATAACATGTGAGGCTTGCAAATGATTTACTTTTACATATAAGGAAGGGCTGCCTGCATAAAAATCTATCACTTGCTCATTTGCGTTTCGAAACGCTTTCTCCAGAAGGAGGAAATGGCTACACCAGGAAAAGAAAACTTTAGGGCCTGGCTAAGCCTATGGGAGTATGTCTAGCGTATAAATGTCATTTATCAAGTGAGTCTTGGTGACATGCTGCATTGCATCACCCTGCCTCTAAGATATATGACCATGTATGTCTCCTCCTTTCTATTTGCCTCTATAAAAACCTCCTGAATTTTGGCTCTAGGACTCTATTTCAAGAGACTTGACCACATAGTATTTCCCCTAAAATTACTCAATAGGTGCTTATAGGTTTTGACTGACCCAAGTCATTAAAGCTCAGAGCTTCCTCTCCTCTCCTCCACCTTATCATACTTTTTCTTTTTTCACACCTGATTCTCTAGCGTGACAACATCTGATCAGTAACAAGTTTACGAAGTTTAGAAGATCAAACTCAGAATTGCGATTAGAAGATCAAACTCAGAATTGAGAATATTTACTATTAGCAATTGCAGAATTGCTCCCATATATTAAAATCAATGTTTCAACTACATGAGAGATGACCAGAAGCTAGAGGAGACTGTCAAAGTAATCACTGATCCAGGGCATTGCAACATTTCTAAAAACACATTGGTCATATTTTGCATACAATAGGGCTTTTAAAGAATGAGAGATAACAAAGGAAAAATCAATGTCTAGCCAATGAACTTCAATTAGTCACAATAAACTATACAACTTATCATAGTATATATGAAAGAGAAGTTTTCAGAAATCTTTCTAAACAGCATTTCTTCAGCAGGAGATGTATAGTTCTTGCTTACATAAAACTTAAAATAAATTATATAGAAGACATGATGCTATTGCTAAAAAAAGAATGAGGCTAATTTTGTAACAAACTGATTCCAAAATATAATCAATTGAACCAGTTCTCCTTTAAAGGCTACACAATAAATGACTCTAACTTAATAAAACGGATTTCAAAAGCTACACGTAAAAGTGAGTCTACCCTGAGGATAAATGGATAAAGAATGACTGTGTGTGCGTTATGTTATTCAGCCGTTAAAAATAGGAGGAAATCCTGCCATTCGTGACAACATGGATGGACCTTGGGGGAATTAGGCTAAGTGAAATGTCAGACCATGAAAAATAAATACTGTATGATCTCACTTATATGTGGTATCTGAAAAAAATAAAAACGAACTCACAGATACAGAGGCAGGATTGGTGGTTGCCAGAGGCAGGGGGAGGAGGTGGGAGACATGAGTGCAGGTGGTCAAAAGGTACAAACGTCCAGTTATGAGATAAATAAGCCCTGGGGGTGTGATGTACAGCGTGGTGACTACAGTTGTAAGACTCTACTGTGTATTTGAAAGTTGCTAACAGAATCCATCTTAAAAGTCCTCATCACAAGAAAAAAATTATAACTATGTGGAGTAATGAGTGTTAACTGAACTTATTGTGGTGATCATTTCTCTAAATACACAAATATTGAATCATTTGGCTGTATACCTGAAATTAATACAAGGTTATATGTCAATTATATCTCAATTTAAAACATGAGTCTTCTCTAGGACAGTTATGCCTGTGATATATATAACTTTGGCCCAGAATACTTTATCACTCCTTTTTGTGAACAATCAGCAGAGCAAATAAAGATAGCTACCAATTACTGAGCTCACCCAACATGCCATTCACTCTACCAACCATTTTACACCTGACACCTAATATAATCCTTTACAACAGCTGCATGAGGTGAGTATGATTTTTGCCGTGTTCCAGACTGGAAAAACTGAGGCTCACATAGGTTACAAAACGTAAATGGTCCCAAGTCACAGAGCTGGCAAGAAAAGAAACTGGTACCTGCACCTGTCTTTCTCCTTCCAGATCGCTTCAGTGTGCAGTTACACAGGTCACACCTCAGGAAGCCAATCAAATGCGTGACTGCACATTGTTAAGTTCCATGAGCTTGTGTGGATGCCCGTGATTTCTAGGCACCACTCCAAGGACACCAAAAGGTAAAAGCCACCAGGAGATAAGGTGCAGGCCCTCAAGGGGCTTACCAGCTTATGAAATTGGTCCTGATTGATAGCATGCACTTGCCAAAAGATCAACCCATCTGCAAAGGATAAAGCTTTGCCACCACTGGAGGTGATTTACATTTTTTTAAAGATTTTATTTATTTATTTTTTTAGACAGAGGGGAAGGGAGGGAGAAAGAGAGGGAGAGAAACATCAATATGTGGTTGCCTCTCACGCACCCCCTACTGGGGACCTGGCCCACAACCCAGTCAAATGCCCTGGGTGGGAATCGAACCGATAACCCTTTGCTTCACAGGCAGATACTCAATCCACTGAGCCACACCAGCCAGGGCTGGAGGTGATTTTTTAAATGAGGGGAGGGGAAGGCTACTGACAGAAGGCAATACTCAGAAGACAGTACCTCAGAGATCAGTCACAAAATATGCCAAAGAGGGACACTCACCAGTGTCACAATTCCGATAGTTCCTTCTGAGGCAAGGATTTTTAAAAAGACGACATTCACCTAACATTCTGTTATGTTTGTGAAAGGTCTATTGCTTTGTGCTCACTATTTTAGTTTATGTCAGAGATCTTGAAAACACTTTGAGTTCATGAATATATCCTTTATTAACTGAATTTATGAATTAAAGTGTTTACGTGACCAGATTTCCTCGTGGTTTCATTTACCTCAAGTACTAGCAGCAAGCTGGGCTCACTTATTAAAGTTATATTTCCCCTTGGCAGATTTTTAATTGTGGAACATTATTTTAAATGCATATTAAATACTGATCTGTGTATACATATCCCAAAAGGGAGTAATAGCACACTATCAATTTGATAGAAGTTATAAAATTACATATGCTGTTGGTAAACTTCCCTTTCAAGTACAGTATGAAACATATAAACAGATTTTCACCTAACAAATTTATTGATCTAGCAATGATTTTAAAATTTACAGTGCTTCCTTTTGATATCAGAGCCCAGGAGGCACAGAGCATACCCCAAAGAGTAATTAAAAACGGCTGCGAGTATAAATTAACTTTAAGTGTATGGCCGCATCCTCTCACACCATCTAACGACAGAAATCATCACTTTTCTGGTAAATAAAAGCTTTTGAAAATTACAAAATTAACAGCACAGCTCTAGAATTGCTGCAGAAGATCACAAAATACTCTCTCTTCTAAAATTAGAAAAATTTAAGAACTTATAATTTTTGTGTATATCTAGATTTTTAATGGCTAACAGAAAAATTAAGATGTAAAACAAATGGATTTGCAGACCTGAAAAAAAAAGTGAGGCACTGTTAAAGTAGCCCCCACCGTAAATGATACACACATTTCATTGTGCAGTGTTTGTGGACTCGTCCCAGATTTTAAGGTTTATCGGTTCTAATAGTCCAGTCAAGAGAAAAGTTTCACCATTTTAACTTTAAACTTTTCCACCTGCTGTGCGTTCCACGTTCAGTAAGGGTCGGTCTCCTCTCCATTGCAGAGAAATCAGCTGCATTAGCTTATCCCCTGGTATCACTCAAAAGAATGACTCAAAATAAAAGTAAATGTAAACTATTATAAATAACAGCAAGCTATTAAAACTTGGATAACTAAATTCTGAGGTTTTCACCCCTCCAATTGCAAATTAATGAAATGCAGTGTAGTAATTCCAGAAAGATTAAGTACATCTCTTTTAAGTGTGGGGGGGAGAGGGAGGTGGGCAGAGAATTACAATAAGAGCAATTAAAAAGTCAGGAAATTGTATAGATTTTAATAATAATAGTCATTTACATTTTGTAGTTTGCCAAGTGTTTCCACACTTAACCTTATTTCAATACCTTCCCAGGAAAGAAATTTTTATCCCATTCTACAGATGACACTGGAACAAGATTATGAGTTGTAATGAGATCAGAGATGTCAAAACACATCAAGAACTGAAAATTGAATAGGTAGAACAGAGTTGGGGCGACTAAGGAGTTATTCAAGTTGGATGTTTTTAAATCCCTAGGCCCAAATAAATTATATTCTTGGGTAACTAAATAATCATTCCAAGTCTCCAGATAATCAATAGCTGTCATTTTAAGCATCTTTTAAGACAGTATCTTAAGACCAGACTATTTAAGAAATGTTTTACACCGATACCCGAGAAAGAATTTCCTCACTTACTATAAAAATTTTTCTTCATTTTATATTTCTAGAAAATGCTAGATTATGAAAAATTAAAATCACTGAGGCAAGATTTATTAAAATTTCAGGAACTTGCTAAAAAATAAACTGCTTTCTAACAGTTCAGTTCAGATAATCTAATTTACTTATAAACAAAAAAATAAAAATGGTAAAATGCCTTTACCTTGATAGCTTTTTTTAATTGTTATTTCATCCTAAATGAAGAAACACACACATGCAGAAATTCTGATTCAAATTAAACCCCTAGGTGGCGTTCTAAAAACTGGAAGACCTCTTGGTGAAGAAGTTGCCAAATGATAGACTTGATGCATCATTGCATAGCTTTTATTTTTTTATTGTGACAATTTTTTTTAAAGCATTATAACTGATTGCTCATGTGACTTATGCAATTGGGACAAGAAGAAACGATGCTCATTAGATAGGCTGGCACAAAAAAAATAAATAAATATATTTACATTGCCTGCTTCTGGCAAGTAGAGAAGGTTGGGTAGGAAGCCTTACCTACAAATTTGAACATGCAAAGGTAATCCTGTAATTTCAAAGCATTTCTTGTGTTCTGTCTACTGTCAGGCCTGATATTCAAGGATAGGCACTGGAACAGCTACAGCACAGTTGTTAAAATGTTAAAATAGCCCGGCTGGTGTAGCTCAGTGGATTGAGCGCAGGCTGGGAACCAGAGGGTCCCGGTTCGATTCCCAGTCGGGGCACACGCCTGGGTTGCGGGCCAGGTCCCCACTGAGGGCCATGTGAGAGGCAACCATACGTTGCTCTTTCTCCCTCCCTTCTCCTCTCTCTGAAAATAAATAAATAAAATCTTTAAAAAAAATGTTAAAATATTTTCCTACCAGCTTGTAAATAACCACAGCACTGACCACCACTACCACACCCACCCAGGGCCAAGTCATCTGAGATCCTTCCCTGTTTCTAACTAACTCAGTTATGGCTTTGCTTTTATTGGGTTGTTAAATATTATTAATATCATTCCTAAGTAAATATCCCAGATTTGTTCAGAGCATTTTAAGAGCATTTCTTTGGTTTGGGGTGGGGGAGACAGAATTTAGTTTGCAGTAGGGTAGTGAAAGCCAAGGGTCTCTGCATAAGTGTCTTACAATGACGTGGGGGTAGAGGAAGCCAAAGAGAAAAGAGCTGAGCTCTCAAAAAGCAAGGGGCCCTAAGTAACATAACCCTTTGGTAGGAGGAGTGAGGGCTGGGAAAAACTGTATTCAGTGAAAACCTGCCTACCGGCACAATAATAAAGGAACTTGGGAGATAGTTCTGCTAAAATTCAAATTTCATTATTTTTCTAAACCACGAAACAATCCTCTATAGTTTTCCCCAAAGAGTTCAAACCCTGGTGTTTTGCAATGTGTGACTGGTGTTTAGGGAAATGGAAGCAAGTGAAGGGATGTCGCACGACTTGGAAAGCGTGGTACACGTGGTAAGGGTAGGGTGACAATGAGAAGTCAGCTGCAGCACAGAGAGCATTGTAGAAGAGATTGATGAACTTGAAGACAAAGAAAAAAAAACTATTCAAAACAAAACACAGAAAAAAAAATACAACCAAAATCAATTAACAGAGACTCAGTGAGCTGAGGGACAACTTTAAACAGCCTAATAAAAATAAAATTGATGTTTGAAAAAAAAGAGATACAAAGAAAAATAGAAAAAATATTTGAAGACCTACTAGTAAAAAAAAAAAATCCAAATTTAATGAAAACTAAATCCACAGATTCAAGAAGCACAGCAACTTCCCAATAAAAGAAGTATGAAGAAAAACTACCCAAAGGCAAATCATAGTCTAATAGTTTACAACCAGAGATTTAAAAAATCTTTTTTGTAGCACTCTGAGGAAACAAGCACGGTACCTACAAAAGGACAGAGATAAAAATGATGACAGATTACTCGTCAGAAAAGAACTGGAGCACAGTCATGGAGGTATGGAAAGTTTTAAAAAATTTAACATAGAATTAAATTCCCCATGAAAATCTCTTTCCCAAATAACGCTAAAAGCCTCTAGCCTTTTAGAATTTATCTCTAGCAAATGTGCACTACCAGAAAGAGTTAAAGGATGTCCTCCAAGCAGAAATGAGATGATACCAGAGAGAGGTCTGGATCTACACTAATAAACAGTGGCCAGAATGGTAATTGTGTGAGTAAATATTTTTAAAATCTCTCATTATTTAAATGTCTTTCAGAGATTATAGACTGCTTAAATAAAAATGGTAACAATGTAGTGTAGATTTATAACCTATCTAAAAATAAAATGTATGCCAAAAATAGCAAAGATGCCAGGAGAGAAAAATTAGAAGTATCCTGTTAAAAGAATTTTATATGAAATGTAAAGTGATAGATCATTTGAAGGTATATTATTATGATTTACAGATATATATGCTAAACATTTTTAAACTGCTAAAATAACAAAACAAAAATTATAGCACATAAGCCAAAAAAAGAAAATAAAACAAATCATAAAACTACATTCAATGGATTCAGAAGAAAGCACAGCAAAGCCTGCCTTTTACCTAACCCATCGTCCTGGGTCACATCCTGGAACCCTGAGGCACCGGCCTGGAAGAACAAGAGATGAACCCCTCCCCTACCCCCTCACAAACCCCGTGCTTTTTCTTTTAAAAACCCCACTCCTGCCTTCCCCCAGCGCTGAAGTTAACCTGATTCAGCCCGCCTCTAACGCCACATCAAATGAAGGCACTTGGATCAGACCCTGGGTTCAGACTCTGTTCCTCATGCACTTCTAACAAGGCATTCCATCGCAAATGCCCCACTCCAGGGGTGCCTACTACAAATGGTTTTTAATTAACTTCATATCCATCGATCTACTTAATTACTAGATATTGATAAATACCAAATATTTGACCATTAGCATGTCAGAAATGAGTTTTCATTGATAAAATCTGTGGCTTTTTAAATACCATATAAATGTTAATAGTTGCTCTTATTGGCAAATAACTAAATGTTAAAGACACATAAATTAGATACAGTTTGAGGGACACTCTGCCCTTTCATGAGGAGGAAATAAGAATCTACTAAGGCCTCTAGCCTGCCAATCTTAGGGATGACATCCAACTCTTGCTCTCTAAAAGACTCTGTTTCAACCATTGATTAAGAGGATTTTTTTATCTGATTCCAACTATAAGGATACAGAATTCCTTCTCAGGAATATTGTCTTGCCTGCCCAAAGTAAACTGTTCATGTAAGGTGTTGGTTGTAGTGTCTAACTGCAGAGAGAGCTAAGACATCCTTATGTTTATACAACAGGTTGTGGGAACAGATGGTGCCTAGTTCCTAATTAGAATTTGTTTAATAATTGAAGAATCCAGGAGCTCCCTCCCCAGGATGGCATCAAATCTGAGAGTTCTCTTATATTCGAGCTTCTTCAATTCTCCATGGGCAGAATAACTTAAAATTACCTCCAAACCCCATTTTCTAATGGAGAGAGAATTATGCAAGGCTTCCATTATCCCAGGGATGCTAGACAGCAGCCTGTCTGTGGTCCATTCATTCATTAACAAACGTGTATTAAGCACCTGTTAATGGGTTAGACACTGTGGTTTAGGGGCTTGGATGCTCATCCAGGTTGGGGTCAGATTGAGGCAGCGAGAGGCCACACCACTATCAAGACCCTCCACTAGGTAAAAACGGGAGAGATCAGAATGAACAGGTAACTCTTCTTTATGCATGGAGGACTGCACATCAAGGAAACCAAAGAGAAGAAGCAACTTGACCTTGGAAGCCCCGTTATTGGCCTCGTGTGGGCTGTGATGTGACACAGTAAGCATCTGCCCTCAGCCTGGTCAGCATTCCTCTCTTCACAAAGATTAGTCTTCAGCTGGCCACCTGTCACTTGGGAATTTGGATGCCATCTTTAAAACATTCCTGACGTTATATTGTTTCCTCTGCTTTGGTGTCTATTTGAAAGTTTCCCATAATACAATATTTTTAAGTCCCAGGCAGAAAGGGGTCATCAAGCTTCACTTGAATTTTCCCCACGGTGAGGTCCTACCACTTCATAAAGTTCATATGGAACTGAAACTCAGCTTCTTACAGTGTCCACCAATTAATCAAAATCCTCTCCTGCTAACTACATAAAAGCAGTTCTTTATACCAAAATAAATCTCTAAACAAGAGAATCAGTTCATTAGCAGGACAGTTATTAGATAACTCTATAATCTACTGTTCAAACTAGGGACAATTTTGAAAGTAAAAGATGGTACTAAAATAATTTTTAAATTGTAATTTTTTTAGTTCATATTTATTACTTCACTATTAGGTTTTAATATATCAGGAGATCTATTAAAAGGCTCTAATTCCAAAGCATTTTCAAAAATAAATTCCTTCTTCAGAATGTAAGAATAACACATACGGGGCAGATGCTAAGCCAGATGGGAAACTGAGAAACAGGAATAAACATGGAATGACCCAGGTGAACCCAAACACATGGTCGCCCTGGTTACAGTGTCTCACCACCACTTCCCTTGTTCAGGTTAAATGTTCCCAATTCTTAGAACAGCGCATTTCTTCAATATCAAATTTCCTTCATCCAACAACATCCACCTAAAATACGGCACCAAGCATAAGACAATCTTCCTGATGAGTTCTGACCAGTGCCCATTACAATGAAGCCATCACCACCATGAGTCCAAACATCATATTCTACTAACACTGATCTCGTACCACATTCACCTCCTCCGCAGCTGTGTTCATATTGTTGGCTCATATTCAGCTTGTAATCAACTGGAATATTTTGCATATAAAGTGCTACTGAACTCAGTCTTCCTCTTAATGAACATTCATGAAGGATTTTATTTTTCAGAACTAAATTAAGGAATTATATCTTTCCAGTTTCAGTCCATCATTATATACTATTAATATAATTTTTGATGAACAGCTTGCTGTCTATTATCTTTTCCAGTTTTTTGTGACATCCAAAGCTTGGTATGCAAATTCTATGTGTCTTTCGTATTATAATTAAAATGTTTAACACAACAGGCCCAAGTTACGCTAGCATGAGTAATGTGGTTGATTCAATTAGTTAACTTTTTTTTTAGTCAGGTAAGAATCCACCTAATTATCTGGACATTGGGTTCATATCTCTCTGTCTAATCCAAAAGAACCTCAAGAGGGTTATCACATAAACCAGATACGTCCTTTTAAATCGAAGATGATAGAATTCTCAAAGTAATTTTCTAAACCATTTGCCATGACAGATAGTCTACTCATAAGTGTCTGATAAAGCAATCTGAAGATTTTTCAATAGTAAAACATAACAGTTGTACAAAGCTCACCACACAATTCAACAACTTGGCTGTTAAATGCTGCCTGATGAAAGTATAACCCAGAAAGGAAAGTGGAAATCATGTGCAGTGCATTTTGGCAACCAATTACTTTGATTCAATACAGATGTTCCATCTTCTCACACCCTTCTTTGGAGCATCTTGGTGTCACTGATGGGCCACACTGAGTTCTTTCCTATCCAAGGGTCACCCTGAAGCTAGGTTGAAAAGCTTGGCAAAGACTCACTTGGACTCAACCAGATAGGTTAATTGGAGCCAAGAATGAGCACACAAGAGAAACAGGGCCACGAGAAACCTCTGATGAGATGGGACAGAATGTGTTACTCCCCTGCGAAAAAAACAAACAAACAAAAAAAAAAAAAACAAAAAGAAACACAGAAGGGAGAGGACTCTGCAGATCTCTATTATCCATGTCAACCACAAAGAAAATTTCCCAAAGCAAAACTCAGAACGTCTAGAATTTGAATCACACGCAACAGTAGTGCCCGTTAAAAAACGTTTCGGAACATACAACTGTTTTTAACTCTAAATTATTACGAAGGAAGGATGATCTATAAAAGGAGCCCCTTTTCACAATATGTCATGTTGCAAGAAAGATTTGCCAACTTCACATTTTAGAGATCAAATGTGAAAACATAAATAAAAGTTCCACTACAAATACATACTCTTATGATAGTTACTCAGAAATGATTAAGGCTTGGATATTTTTAGTGAATTTGATTAAATGTGTCACGAAGGTTTTGATGGATCGAGAGGTGATAGAGATGATAGATAAGAGAGCAGCGAACTATGTTTACAAACTGCTATCAGTGAAATATTCTTAGAGAATAACAAAAATGTGAACTTGAAACAGAATCTCATTTCACAACATTATCCTACAAATAAAGAAATTCAAGCGCTGTGTTAAGTGACCTGCCTAAAGTCAAGTCAGTAAAAAACCTAAGGCTAAAACCTAGATTTCCAGACACCCAGTTCTTTGTGCTTTTGAGTCCACTGAGATATTCAGTTAGTGATGACACTATCAGAATTTTCCATTCACACTGCCACTATTCAAAAGATAAATAAAGCTATCACTTTTTCAACACTGCCAAGATATATCATACAACTTATCTTGGTGTGAAGTTGCATTGAGCAATGCAAATGCATAATTGTCTCCACTCTCTTTCCAGAAAGCAGCTTTATCCTCTTGAAAATGATGGTCTGAACAGACACGCTCGATCATTCATGCCACGTTAGATAAAAATTATTTATACTCTTAGTTATATTGGAAAGATATTGGAATAAGGAAACAGGAAACCTGAATTCTAGTCCAATTCTCACAACCCCTTAGCCACGTCTCGTGAGGCAGGCAAGTTAAGAGTATTTGCTCATCTGCAAAATGAGGACTTCGTACTAAATGACCCCTTCCCAGTTCAGATATCCTCTACCTTTACAACTAACGTATGAAGCTTAACTGAAAGGCCAATAAATAAATAATACTGCAGATAAAAGTATATCCTAAAAGAAAATGATCTCATATGTGATTTGTAACATTTCCTTATTTTCAAATCAGATAATTACCAATATAACAATGACTATAGTTTACATTTGTTAAGGGAGGTCAATCATCTGTAACAAATAAATCCCAAAATGCAACAGTTCAAATACATGAAATTGTATGCCTTTCTCCCAGAACAGCCTAGGCAGCAGGAATATCTCTTCCACATGGTCATTCACAGATATAGCTGATAGAGTCTCCACATCATACAAGCTCCAAGGTCAGTCTGGTCATTGCCTTCCAGTCCACAGACAAGGGGAAGAATGTGTAGAAGCATGTTGACCCACTTAGAGGCTTGGTCCAAAACTGATAAGACTCACTCTCTCTCACATTCCATTAAATAGAAATTAACCACATAGCTATATACATAACTTCAAGGAAGTTTAGGGAGAAAAATAATCTCTAGCTGACCAATCACATCTCAATGACAATTCTGCTACTATGAGAGAAAGAACAGGTTTTTGTCTATAGCTAATAGTCTCTGATATAGCAGTTAGTTTATTTAAGGCATTGCAATAGAGTCTGCTACATACGGCTACACTGAAATATAGTCAACAAAAGCAGTTGTTCTAATCCTCAGCCCACTATGCAGGACACTGTTCTGAGATGCCTGAATTTAGAAGTTATGTTTGCTTAAATGACAGCCAGACAATAAGTCCTTTGAGTTCCCACTTATAAATTCCTTCTGTCTATGAACTCCACAAAGGCCCGGCAATTGGAAATATCCTCAATGTGATCCAAGGAAGCAGGCTTCAGCTTTTGATTTGTTCTATCAATCCACAGGAAACGGGTCTCTTTGAATCCTAAATGGAATCTGTAGCTTTAAAGAGATGTGTTTCCCTAGTCATTGAGGCAGAGCAGTGAGCAATCTGACTGGCTTGGATTGAGTGATACTCCATAGAAGTGTGTTCATCTGTTACACTTGGCAAAGTTGCTGATGCAGAGTGATGTTGTTTATCATGTCTCTTCTTTAGTTCATAAGTTTTTTTAAAAGGAAGACATAGGATAAAACATCCACCGCCACCCATTCCATAGGTCCTTCGCTGAGCTTCAGCTCTTCTACTGGAAAAACACAGCAGATGGAATGTTAAATCTAAACTAGAAAGTCGCTTGCATTCCTAGCTGTCAAAACAAACCATGTGCCTCCTGCTTCTCAACTCGAATCCACTGAAATCAAAGAGACTATTTCAGACGCCAGAACAGGCACATCCAAGTCTATTTTGGAGAGGTTTTTTTTCAAGGATACAAGTTGGAAGATGAATGGGTGAACTCAAGCAAGAAATAAGTATCATGATTCAATCAGAATTTATTGGCACTTTAATTATGACTGCTTTATGAGAAATATATTTAGTCCTACCAAGACCAGTCAATGTTAATATTGCTCAGTTGTGATCTGTGCTAAAAATTAATATATATTAGGGTCATCACAGGCTTTATTAATTGTTCAGAACAGTTTTGTCCAATAAAATATAATGCAAATCAGAAGTGGAAGCCACATAAATAATTTTAAATTTGCTAATAGCCACATTGAAAAGGTGAAAAAGAAAGAAGTGAATTGTAATAAAATACTTTATTGAACTAATTATACCCAAGATATTATCATTTCAACATGTAACCAACACAAAAATTATTAAGAAGCTATTTTATACTCTATTTTTCATCCTAAGTCTTTGAAATCTGATGTACATTTTACAGTGCATCTCGGTTTGGACTAGCTGTGGTTCAGGTGCTCATCAGCTCCATGTGGCTGGTGGCTACTGTATTGGACAGTGCAGTTTAAAACTTCTTAGAGTGTGTTTTTTCTTTAGAACTTGAGCTTATATGAAAATTAGAGCAATAATGAAGTGTGCTATGTATTGCAAAATAAATAATTAGCAGTATTTTAACCCAGAACCCTTCCCCCAGGCACACAGTGATTAAAAATGCACGCATCTGTAGTACATGCTTTTGAGGATGTACATCATAGAGCAAAACAAGCTCAAGGTATCTCTTTACGTGGATGTTTCTCTATTCTTCCCCAGCACCGTGGTTTCCCTGCTCTGTGATTCTTACATGTCTGTCTCTTCTACAAGAGTCTGAGCTTCTTGAAGAATTCTTATGAAATCTACCAAACATATATAACAAGAAATATAAAGTAAACATTTAAGATCAGATGTATGATATATTTCTATTTGTGAGGGAATAGATATTTGTGAGGGTATATATATATATATATATATATATATATATATATATATATGTGTGTGTGTGTATAAATATGCTTTTGCTTTTATACCTCTAGGAAAAAAGAAAGATACTTAAGCCATCACAAATATGTTCAAAGCTGAGAGTAGGATTACTCTAGGGTAGTAGCTTTCAATTTTTTTTAAGATTTTATTTATTTATTTTTAGAGAGGGGAAGGGAGGGAGAAAGAGAGGAAGAGAAACATCAACATGTGGTTGCCTCTTGAGTACGCTCTACTGGGGACCTGGCCTGAAACCCAGGCATATGCACTGACTGGGAATCAAACCAGTGACCCTTTGGTTCACAGTCCGGTGCTCAATCCACTGAGTCACATAACCCAGGGCTCAACTTTTTTTGTCTTAGGACTCTTTTATATTTTTTAAAATTATTGAGGACCCCAAGGAATCTTGTTTATGTGGGTTGCATCTAGAGATGTTTACTATGTCAGAAGTAAAAACTGAGAACTTTAAAAAGAATTATCTATCATTGTATTTTAAGTTACAACAATAACCCATTACATGTTAATGTGTTTATATAGACAAATAACCACATTTTTCCAAAATAAAAAAAGTAAAAAAAATCATGCATCAAGTCAGAAGTTACAAAGTACTTTGAACAGTTTTCATGGTCAAGCATCCCACAGGTCTTAAACCTTAGTCTGCACTTGCAGCCCACATCTTGACCATTGTTAATAAGCTCCAACTCCAGCAGCTAAGTCCTCAGTCTTTTAGAGCACCTTGTAACAAAAGTTAGACCCCGGAAAGAAGACATGACTGGGCCTTTGCCAGGTGGGATTGAGTTTTGAGAAATCCCAAAATGTGCCCAGCTGATGAGTTAGTCAAAAAGGCACTCATACTTCGATAAAGAACAAATTAGAGAGACATCTTTTAGAAACAGAAAGCACCTCTGTGTATTTTCCAGGGGTCAAGTCCATCAGGTTACTGACTAAATAAACTCGAAGATGTTTTTTAAGAGAGCTGCTTTACATAGCATTCTCACCTAAATTGAACAGTTCCAATTAGTGCAAGTTGAAAACAAGCACTTTGCCCAAAAATTTACAAATGATGCTTTTACACGAGTCATGAGATGTCTCTTCAGCAGCATATAATTTTGGTGACACCAGCAAGATATTCTTGTGAAGAAATGACTTCATATAAGTATTCAAAAATGTCATACAAAGAGTACAGTGAGTCTACAACAAGAGTCAAGTCTATTCAGCCCATCATGTCCTTGAAACCAATATTATCGATATTATGAGCATCCCCAGGGAAACTAAAAGAAAGCATCTTGAGTGCGTTTAAAGATACATGTGCAGTTAGCCAGAAAGCATTAACATTACTCTTCCTTTTAAACTAACTTGGAAACAAGGGATGCCACACCTAATTTGTCACTGAATCTTTAATATAGAAAAGTAAGCAAACATTTTTTTCAAAAATTTACAAGCAAAACTCATACCAGACTCTCCAAATTCCTTGAAAGAGATCAGATTTGATGGCCCTAAAATCCATCATTTCTCCTAACACCATTTAACCTCTCTATGCTTCAATTTTCCTTTCTATGAGAATAATACCTTTTTCAAAGGTTTCTTGTGAAGACTGAAATAACTCATGTAAAGTGCCTTAAAAACAGGCTGACACATAGAAAGCATTCTATAAATGTTTGTTCTGACTTTTATAATGAACGAGCTTTGTCTTGAACAGTCCAGTAATGAGCAAATGGGGCAGAACAAGAGCATGATTTCAGAATGACTGCAGCTGAGACTATTAACACACACCAATATCATAGCTCTCCCATATATTTGCAGTAAGCTGTGTCCGTGTCCATTCTGACCTTCTTTTCAGTTAATAAAGCTATTGTAATCCTCAAAACCTGCATGTCTTGTTCCATACAAACAACCGTAAGCCACTTTTTCCCACCCTTATATTTATCATTGTTATAATTTCCTGGAAACCATTTTATAACACTTTTATTATTATAAAATGTCCCTAATGTTGGGGGACTACTATAATCTTTATTTGGCCCACTTAATATAACTATTCATACTTAGTATGAATCGCAAAAGTGAATATTAATATGCTTGATTACGGGGTGCTGCCCCACACTGCACCAGGGATGTTACAATATGTAATACTTGTGCCAAATTTCTTTTCTGAAATCCCCAAATTTCTAAATTCAAAAAATCAGCTTGTTCCAAGGGTTTTAGACAAGAGATATTGAGCTAGTCCGTTGCTTGAGACTGAAATAGGTACCAGGCACTGGGCTAAAATTTTCACTGGCATCTTGACATTTAGTCTTCTGCATCGGCTAGAAAGTTAAGCCACACTTCAGTCACTGGAGCCTAGAGGAGCAAGTCAGCTGCAGTGGCCCCGTGGGGTGAGGCCAGACCCAGGATCCCAGCTCTCTGTTCTATCACAGGCATGTTTGAGCACTGCATGGCCCATAAATGTGTGGGATCCCAGGTACAAGAAGTTACTGCTGAGCATCCCAGTTTGGAGGGAACGTCAATTCCAGGAGATGAGCTCCAGCAGGGCTAGGAGCTGCTGTCACCCAAGACCTGACCATCTTCCTCTCCCCACTAGGGTTTCAGCCTCACAATGGCTTAAAGCAAGGTGCTTGTTTGTTTGTTAATTAAGTAATCCATTTTTCTTTCTCCTAGATGCAGTCAGCTCTACGGAAGGACCAGCGGTTGTCAACATGGAATCATTGGGTCTGATCAATTTCAGATTACTTTCTGTGGAACCCTAAGGGGCTATAAAGGTGCTCCTGTGTTCCATAAAACCTAGATGCAAGTTTCATTTTTTTATGTGTGTGTGTTTTATTTTAAAAATAAAACTAACATGCACACGTAAATGCCATATCAAATTGAAACACTCTAAAGACTGCATTCATTCTTCAACCACAAAAATATGATTTTGTAGAAATCCTGGGATAAAAATCAATCATTTCTTCATGTCTAATTGGACTTCCTATAACTGTATCAGTGAATACAGAGTTTGTAGCTCTACAGAGATCTATTTTTTCATTCGAGCCTATACACGTCTACAGCATATAAAATTATTAAATTGGCCCTGGCTGGTGTAGCTCAGTGGATTGAGCATGGGCTGGGAACCAGACTGATCCCAGTTCAATTCCCGGTCAGGGCACATGCCTGGGTTGTGGGCCAGGTCCCCAGTGAGGGCCATGTGAGAGGCAACCATACATCGCTGTTTCTCTCCCTCTTTCTCCCTCCCTTCTCCTCTCTCTAAAAATAAATAAATAAAATCTTTAAAAAAAATAAAATAAAATAAAATTATTAAATTGGCTGCATGGTTACTAAATATGTGTGTGTCAGGCTTGTCTTGATGCATGCAACCAGAAAAAAATAGAGGAAAAAATCGGTGCCATAATTGTCATTCATAACCCTCAATTTCATGTATTCTTTAGAACAACAGTGCTATGATTTTTCTTTATTAACTTTATTACATCACCCAATTTAGAATATAGAATTATGCTAATAAAGTATTGCTGTGATTGATCTATTTTTATCCAGCATGTAACATCTACTTTGTTTTGACAGAGTCTAGTGTTTACAGCTGTCTGCCTCCAATACAACCTTGGCGGGGGGGCCTATTAGTTATATATTGCTTTGTAACAGCTACCACAAACTTAGCAACTTAAAACAATACCCATTTATCATCTCACAGTTTCTATAGGTCGGGAGCCTGGGCACAGAGGAACTGGGCTCGCTGCTCAGGGTCTTCCAGGCTGAATAAAGGTATCAGCTGGAACTGAGATGCATTTTGAGGGACACTGTTCTCTTCTAAGACCATTCAGGCCATTGATAGAATTTAGTTCCTTCTGGCTTTTGTTTTAGGTTTGTATTGTTGCCTAATAACTTATACTTGAATGGCTTAAAATAACATCCACTTATTAGCTCAAAGTTCTATAGCAGGTCAGAAGCCTGGGCATGGTGTACTGGGGTCTCTGCTCAGGGTTTCATGTGGTGAAATCTGGGTGTCGGCCATGCCACGTGCCTTTGTGGAGGTTCGGGGGGAGCATCTGCGGCCATGCTCATTCAGGCTGTTGGAAGAACTTACTTCCTGGGGTTGCTTGTGCCTGTCAGGAGCTGTTCTCCACTCCGACAACCCCCCTCAGATGCTTGCCATATGACGCTTCCATCTTCAAAGCTAGCAGCTCAGAATCTCCCTGTGCTGAAGCTCTCTCTAGTCTGCTATGACAGAGTCTCATCAAATAACAGGAGGGATTATTCCATCCCCATTTGCCATAGAATACAATCTAATCAAGGAAATGCATAGCCTATTATAGTCACAGGTTGTGGCCACACTCAAAGACAGGAGATTATACAAGACAGACAAGGACTCCAGGAGGTAGGAATCTTGTTTTGGAATTTTACTACCACAGGTGGCAAGGGGAGTCCTCTCCTCGGCTTCAGAGGAAATCTTGCTTTACATTGCCAGATATGATGGCCCTTGCCAAGGATTTGTTTAAAGCTAGCATGTGATCCAGGCGTAGGCAATAAGACACAGAGTGAAGTCCTCTGAAGAACTTTTTCAGAAATGTTCTTCCCTCATAAGGTTCTATCACCCCAATTCCAACTCCGTAGGCTTTCCAGTCCAGATGAGATAACTGGAACCACGGCCATCCCCTTGCTCCCAGCCTGAGGACTGAAGCCTCGCACAGAGGAGGCTAATGTCAAGACAGCGTGCCAACACAAGCCTGGAGCCCATGCCCATTTCTGACTTCTCGTTAGGTGGGATTTTTCATTCCCCTCATTATCCGAGCCGACTTGAATCAGGGTCCCCTTACTTGTTGCCCAAGATGTTCTGAGGCTAAAGGACTCCAGGGTAAGATTTAATTGGAAAAAAAAAACAAAAAGAGCTCAGCTGTGTCACAGAAAAGTTTAAAAATCATCAATCTACTCGAGTCAGACAGACCTGGAATTCCAAATGAACTTCCAACATGAATGAACTGATCGATTTTATCTATAAGATCAGGAAAAGTAATTCCTCTCTTCATGAGTTGTTGTGAAGACCCAGTGAAGTTGCACATACATAGCAAAATAAGACTTGTTTCAAATAGCTGATCATGACTGGAATGGGGGGCGGGGGCACTATGGAATGGGACTAGATATGGATAACCGGGAGAGAAAGGAGGAAAGGGAGAGGCAGCGTCAGGAGAATGAGACAGGAAGAGAGCTGTGTGAGGGATGGTGCACTGGGCTGCTCCTCCTCTCGCTGCAGATTGGTGTCTGAGCTCTAGAGGAGGAAGAGCTCCAAGCATGTTTAAAAGTGGAGTTTACACACATACACCCTTTAGCACAATGTGGAGTCAGGTAGGATGAGATAGTTGGGGCCACTTTGGCATCTTCATGGATTTTTTTCCTCTCTGGAAAGAGAAAATGAAGAGGCTGACATGGTTAAGAAATACTCCTGCAGACACATCCTAGGGAGTGGAATTAGAATCAGGCATTAAAGAAGAAACTGGATGTGTCAGTAAAGCCATAATGTAGGGGAACAGGGAGAGTGAGGAAAACATTCAGAGAAACTTGTAGCATTTCATGTTATTTTCTCACCTCATATTATGTGCTGTGCCAGGCTCCAGGATGCCCTTCTGGAGCGTATACTCATATTTGCTAAATAAATGGAATTCTTCCCCTTTGATTGATTAGGTGAAGGAAGAGGAGATCACAACTATGATTACATAGTACTTTGAGGAGGCCAAGTGTATTAGTCAGCTCTTTCTGTGTAACAAACATTTCCAAAGTCTCAGAGGTTTACAATAAAGATAACATTTTTTTTTCTCACTGCTAGATCTACTCCACCAATAAGCTGAAACATATCAGCTTTGAACCTCAGGTAAAGTTCATATCTTTTCCATGTATCTTTTACCATTCTTGGACCAGTGGTTACCCAGTGCAAAGTCTTCTCATAATGAATTTTTCAGAGGGGTGAGCAAAAATACACAACACACAATGCTTCTTAAGATCTCAGTTCAAAACTGGCACATTATCACTTCCATTCACAATTCATGGACCAAAGCAAATAATGTGGCCAAGCCCAATGTCAATGGGGCAGGAAAGAATACTCTGCCCACTCTGATGGGAAATACTCTGAAGTCACACATCAAAAGTCACAGACATAATTCACCAAGTTGGAGAAGAATTGCAAGAATAGTTCTATCTACACAAGAAGCCTACACATTACAGAGGCAAGAAAGAGAAAAAAGAAGAGAAGAAAAAATAATGTTAAGGACAAAAAAAAATTGTACTCTCTTCCCATTTTGTCTTGAAACTATATCAGCCATCACCTGCTTCTGATATAAATAAATGTACATTATCCACTTTAGTCTGAAACTTCTCCTTGACCATTTCTAGCCAAGTTACCTTGGGCAAATCACCTAGCCTCAGTACTCAATTTCCTCATCCATAAAATGGGGAGCATAAAGACCTACCTTATATGAATGCTGTGTATAGGTGAGATAATGTCAAGTTATGGTTTAAAGAAGTTGCTAAATAAGCTATTTAAAATAAGTTGTTTGTTACACATTACCCAAAACCCCTCCTTTGATGTGAAATTCATTAATATATTATACACCTGCTATGTTTTAGGCATAATACTGGGAGCACAAATATACCTGTCATTGAAAACCTCACAAATCATTATTATACAAAATGGTAAGCAAGTCATTATTATATAAGATAGTAAATAGTACATTTGAGATCTGAGTTAGGCATTACAGGCACACAAATAGAGAGAGAGAGAGATTTATAATATCTGCAAAAGACAGAAAATGTGTCACAAAAGAGGTGTATTTGAGTTAGGACCTGAAGTTTGAATGGATGTATCCTAGACAGGGAGGAGGGAAAAAGACATTGTAGAAAAATGAATGCTACATGTATAGCTTCTTGATGCCAGAATCAGTAGGTAAATATTATGTTGGTAACACCTATAAGAGAGCATGTCAGCTCCCCATGTTGACACTAAACTCACCCTTAACTGCAGTTTGATGGTGGGGTGGAAGCCATACAACCCTCTCCTAAAGGGCACAGTTGAGGCAAGCTGAATGGAGCTTGTAGATCCTTTTGAATCACTTGAAGCTTCTGTTGTCTTATATACAAAGATTATCATTTGTGAGAGTAGATATTATCAAAGGAGAAGCTTGCAGAGTTTCGAACCAAAATAAATGCTTTCCCCCCTGGAAAAACATCACGTGGGACCACCGTCTCTAGGGAACACAGTGGTCTCCTGTGGGAAAGCTGCCTGGTTAACTGTACCACAAGTAAATAGTTCTTCTCTGTTCTTTTTTTACTCTTATCCCATAACACATCAGGCAAGCTACCTCAGAGTAGATAGTTTCCCTTCTTTCTTAAACAGCTGTTGGTGCTCCCACTGGCTTTCTGAACACTACACCTGATAATGCCTCCATTGGGAATTTTAAACCACCAACTCTGCGTGGATTGTTTTTTTAGAAGGAAGCACCAAAAGCAAACACGGATTCTTGTATGTTCTTGCTCCCCTCAGTTAAAGAATACTTCACTTGGTGTTTCTTAAGTTTCAGAATGGGCATTCATTAAACATACAAGATCTGGAAGATGCCACCAGAATAATGCTCATTCAATTTTTTTTCGCAGCAGGGGTAACATTTTAATAATAGCACCTCACATTTGCACAGTGTCCTGCATATGACAAAGTACTTTTGCATTCATTGTACATTTTAATTTTCTAAGTAATCCTGGGTAGAAAATAATAACATTTTTACATATGAGCAAATTGAATTTCTGAAATCAGCATGTCATTCAAGATAAAACAGCTAGTAAGCCACCATCAGAATGTAAATGCATGTCTCAGACGTTTCCTCTGTAAACTAACAATAGTTCTAATCCTCCGGATCACCCTTCACCTTGACCAGCTAAGGAATCACTTGGTGTATGGATTAATGCCATGGAGTTTGAAGACTCTAACCTCTGCTGTGTTAGCTATATGGCCTACAGAAATTTATTTGTGTTTGCTGAGTTTGTCTCCTCATCTATTGCATTAGTTTGTTAGGGCTACCATAATAACGTAGCACAGACTGGATGGCTTAAACACCAGACGTATTCTTCCTCACAGTTTTAGAGGCTAACACGTTCAAGATCAGGAGGCTGGCAAGGGTGGTTTCTTCTGAAGACCTCTCTCCCCCTGGCTCTTAGCTAACTATCCTTTGGGGGAATCTTCGCATGGTCTCCTCCCTTCTCTGTCTGTGTCCTAATCACTTCTCCTTATAACAATACCAGCCATTGGATTAGGGAAAAGCTAACTGGTCTACATGGAAATGAAATTTTTATTACTACTAAATGAACCTTCATCAATGCCATATCTAGTAGTCTCTTTGGTTCCATGGCAAGAAAAATAATTTTCTTCAGTTGAAAAAAAAAGTATGAGATAGTATTCCACAATATCTTTGTTGTGTCTGAGACATGATGTAAGTAGACAGCTATATTCTTATTTTAATTTCAACCTCATCTAAGAAAATGGAAATACCGTATTTTTTGGACTATAAAACCCACTTTTCCCCCCAAATTTGGGAGGAAAATGGGGGTGTCTTATAGTCCAGATGTTCTGTTTACATTTACATTGGTGAGATATTATGTTATTTATGTTATTAAATATTTTACCACATTTTTTGCTTCAAAATTTTTTTTCTTATTTTCCTCCTCTAAAACCTAAGTGCATCTTATGATCCGAAAATATGGTAACTTATTCTCAATGCTTTAAAAAATCCTAATTATTCCTTTATTGAAAACCTAGCAGGTACTGGCTGGGTAGCTCAGTTGGTTAGTGTCGTCCCGACACGCCAAGGTTGTGGGTTCAGTCCTTGGTCAGGACACATACAAGAATCAACCAATTAATGTATAAATAAGTGGAATAACAAATTGATGTTTCTCTCTCTCCCTTCCCCTCTCTCTCTGTCTCAAATCAATAATAAATTTAAAAAGAAAAGAAAGAAAGAAAGAGCGAGCCAGGCAGGCACTGTTCCAGGCATACAGGATACATCAGTGAACCATACAAAGATCCCTGCTCTTGTAGATTTGATGTTCTGAAGGAGAGACACAGTCAATAAGCATAACAAACAAAGAAATGATTGATTATCTGAAAAGATAAGGAAAGCCATGAAAACAGTTGGTGAGAGTCAGGGAGATAGGGCTGTAGTGGGACAAGGACGGAGTGGGGAAGGCGGGAAGAGGTGGAAGCGGATAGAGAGAGGGACAGGGAGCCCTGGTGGAGCCGTTACACAGGGTAATCAAGGCAGGCCTCCTTGAGAAGTATGACTTGTCTGGTTATAAAGACCAGATGCCATCTCCTTCTCCTAACCTCATTTGAAAGCTATTTACAAATTATATTTGTGAGACATAAACACTGAGATAACTTTACATTTTTATTGAATGAGAAAGAGCAAGTGGCAGAGATGAACCTATCAATATTAACCCAACTAAACAAAACTTCAGGGCTTAGAACTGGAGCCCCTGAGTTACAAAGCCATTTTCCTTTTCCCAAAGTCACTGCCTTCTTGCTACACTCCAGTGTCAGGAACAAAACAGGCACACAGGAGTTAATGCAGCTCCCAGCTATGCAATAAGCCCTTCTGCCTCCCACCCCCTACTGCAAAAAAAAAAAAAAAGGAAATAGATCTGAGGACAAGTCAGGTGAGTTACAGCTAAGAATGTTGTGTTTGTTGGAACAATCTAATGTGCCCTGTGCCAATTGCATTATTATTTGTCATTTAAATTGAATTAGGTGAAAAATGGAAAACAGTTGATTTAGTGATTTTACATATCATTGATCTCTTTCAGGAGCTATTATATACTAGAAAAAAACAATCTAAAATACTATTAAGCAACTTATTTTTACGCATATTACTCTGTCGTAAATTCTAATTTCTAATAACCAATGACTTCAAAGTCAAAATAACCAATGACTTTGTGAAAAATAGGTAGGTCCTAAGTTGCAGTATGTCCTGAATTCCCATAGTTATATTCCCTCCATGATTTTGTGTGTTTTTTTTTCATCCTTTAATTCTGGGCTCAATCGTTTGGTCCTTGAATATTTTGAAGAGTACCAACACTTATTCTCTTAACATAAAAGAAGGATCCAGTTTAGACACAATTGGGTTTCCCACTCTAAGCTGGGTCTGATTATGACCATGCTATGAAAATTCAAGTAAGCAAGTTAAAACTTGTTAGATTTGCTGCTTAACAAATAAAGGAGACAAATCAATATTTTCCACGTACAGCCTGGGGGAGAGCTATGGAAAGAGGAAAGCTATTCTCCGTCTTCTCAAGAGTCTGCGCAAAAGAGTGGGAGCAGACATTTAAAAATGAACTTTCTCCAAATATCCTTTTATGGCTTATTTTGAAAATATTTCTTCTCATAACACATTAACCTGCAGTTTGGCTATTTTTTTTTAATACTCTCCCTCTCTAAATTCATTTCAGTGGGAGCTGTCCGTTGGCAGTGGAGGCCTGTGATTATCTCACTGTATGTAATTCATTTAGCAGCATAATGTGATTTTGCAAGTGCTGCCGCAGCACAAGGAGAGAGTGCCAACATTAGCGTTCCAGGGTCCTGCAGCCTAGGCCGAGCTGTTTAGGAGAGTCCCTTCCAACGGGCTTTCTCACACCCTACGCTTCTGGGCTGGGGTTGGGGACACTATCCTAATACTACCCAAATGTCTCAGGTGGCAGCTGCTAATTCATCTTCTTTAGGAACAGGAGATCAGTACAAGCGGCGCAGTGATCTAACCCTCCACTGCTTGGCTACTCCGTGTAAGGTCACTGAACAGCGGCATCAGAGATACCTAGGAGCTCATTAGAAATGCAGAATATTGGGATCCTCCTTGGACCTACTGAATCAGAACCTGCACTTTAACCAGATCCCCAGGTGATTCGTGAGCACAACGAAGATTGAGGCATTTGTCTCTATTGGATGAAAGACAAAAATATCAGAATTTTTCTCCAATATTTTCTAAGTTGTCACTGCCCTTGCTGTTTTTTTTTTTTAATAAACTCTGGATTTATGCCTAGGTCATGGCATTTATCATTTTTCTCCCTGATTATAATTTTTCATAGACCTGTCTATCACATATTATATTTCTATGTTTAAGCCCCAGTTTTCACCCTTGTCTTTGACTTTGCACCTTTCCGTGGCTTTTGAGTGATTAAGACAATATTGAATGAGTACAAATACTTGTTCTTCCACATTCTTCCTAGATGCTCAGGCACACCGTTATGGACAACAATTGTTTAGCCTTCCTAACATCTCTTCCCACTTCCCTGTATCCCAGCCCTCCATTTTCCTTCGAAAAACCGCTCTTCCCCAGTCTCAGACAGTGGGTTTCAAATGTCCCGAACCGTTGGCTCCTAGGTATCCGCAGGAGAGCTTTCACTGCCCCTGCCTCTGTGATTGTTCAGGAAGCACGTGTGTTCTGAGCCAGGGCAGCGCCAGCTCCCGCACACCTGCCGGGATGAAGGGAAGGGGGCGCGCTCTTCCCTCTTTGGCTGCCAAGCTGCTAAAGTGGAAGCCTGGAGCTGCCAGGGACTGTCTCTGCCCATGTTTAGGGAATGTGTGTAGGCCAGCCATAGACAAGTAATGCAAGTGTAATGAATATAGATAATAATATTGTACTATAATGATAGATGATAAATATTGCTTTGATGCCAATCATCTCACAATATATAAATGTATCAAACTAGCACACAGCATACCTTGTATCTTTTTTAGGTGGATCTTCCATGAGTACATTTCCAGAAAACAAGCGCTTATTTTCTTGGTAAATAAATGTACTACTTCGAAAAAATTTTCCTGGGAAGGAGAAAATGAGCATGGGTGAATAACTACTGGTCAGTTCTGGAAGAATTGGAGACTATTTATAAAAGCCAAATAAAAAGTGAAATACATTATACCTAGTGAAATAATAAGCTTGGCAGAAACTGAAGCTTAATGAGTTTTAGGATAATGGTTTTAGAAGAGCCAGGAATTTTCTGGGAACGCTTTCATGAGACTCTGTTTTAAAGGGACCTGCAGGCCTGTACTCAGAGAGCGGCTCCTGGAGAAAGGAAGGCACAGGGCCTTCTCCCAGGCTTCAGTACGGAGGGACAGCAGCTCCCAACAAGCCACATATCCTCGTGCATCGAACACCCAGGCCACTGAGAGCCATTTTATCCGTACCTCCAAACCCATGACACTGGTGACACCGATTTTAGGTTCCAATTAATGGGGCCGGCAACCCTCTTCCTCAGAACAAGCTCCCAACCTCACAAGTCAAACCGTACAGATCGCAGTAGAAGATGTCGGCATATTTTGCTTAAATTTAATTATGTTTGTCCAACAATGCCTGGAGCATTGTAGGAAGCTATCCTGGAGGCTTTTTAAGTTTCATTGTGTGGCATTTGCCGCCTCTTCTTGGGGACAGTAGGAATAGCACATGTATTGTTGGTGGATCAGCCGGCAGCCCTTGCAAATATAAGCAAAGGTCATTGAGGTGGGAGACTAATTCTTTTTTTTTTTTTTACTTTATTGTTGTTCAATTACAGTTGTCTGCATACTTTCCCCTCCCCTCCCCCTCTAATCCCACCTCTCTTCCCTGCCACCCTCCCCACCCTCGGTTCTGTCCATGTGTCCTCTATAGTGGTTCCTGAAAACCCTTCACGCCATTGCCGTCCTCCCCCTCCCCTCTTTTTATTGTTAGATTTTACTTAGTTTCGAGGTCTCTGGTTAAGTTTTGCGTGCTGTTTGCTTTTGTTCATTATGGACCGGTTAAAGGTGAGAAACGGTT
>PVJI01021791.1:0-26564 GCA_004026765.1 Micronycteris hirsuta
CCTGTGGGGCTGGGAGTTCCTCCCACTGCCACCTCTACCCCCACAGGTGTTTTCAACCAGTGGCTTGAGGCTTTATTTCTCCTCGCTGGGCCCCTGGGCTGCACGGTCTGCTCTGCTCCTCAACTTTTTCTCCCAGTTTATCTGCGCATGAATGTGGGACCATCCATTCCACTGGTCTGAGACCCACTGGGTCCCGGTCCACCAGCCGCAGTCCCCCCAGCCTGTTTCAGTGTTGCGCACTCAGCTTCACAAACCAACCTTTCGCTGAGCACCTGGCTCCGCCCTGCCTACTGGTCTGGATGAACGTGTCTTCTTTAACTCTTTGGTTGCCAGACTTCCATAAAGTTTGATTTTCTGTCAGTTCTGGTTGTTTTTTGTTTTTAAATTGTTGTTTTCTGACTTTTGGTTGTGCAAGGAGGCATGGCGTGTCTACCTACTCCTCCATCTTGGCCAGAAGTCCTATAGCCTTTGTTTTAAAATCTACTTTGTCTGATAGAATTATTGCTACCTCAGCTTTTTGTTTATTTGTTTCCATTTGCATAAAATATCTTTTTCACACCTTTACTTTCAGTTTGTGTGTGCCTTTCAATCTGAAGTATTCTTTTGTAGGCAGCATATGTATGGGTCTTGTTTTCTTATCCGTTTAGCTATCCTATGTCTTTTCTTTAAGACTATTTATTTACTTAGAGAGAGAGAAAGGTAGGTAGAAAGAGAAGAAGAGAAACATCAGTTGCCTCTTGCACCAGGCTTGCAACCCAGGCATGTGCCCTGGCTGGCAATCAAACCAGTGACCTTTTGCTTCATGGGATGACACCCAACTGAGCCACACTAGCTACCCTATGTCTTTTGATTGGAGTATTTAATCCATTTGCTTTTTTTCTGACTGATTTTTAAAATGTAATCTTCATTGTATTTTTTCCATTACCAATCCATTTATATTTAAATGATTATCTGTAGATATGTAGTTATAGCCATTTTATTATTCATATTTATGTCCCCCCCTTTTTTTCTTAAAGAAGACCATTTAAAGTTTCTTGTAATACTGGTTTGGTGATGAACTCCTTTAGCTTTTTCTTGTCTGGGAAGCTTTTCATCTGTCCTTTATTTTTATTTTTCAAAGATTTTATTTATTTATTTTTAGAGAGAGGGGAAAGGAGGGACAAAGAGGGAGAGAAACATCAATGTGTGGCTGAGTGTTTTTTGCTACTGGAGACCTTGCCTGAAACCCAGACATGCGCGCCGACCAGGGATTGAACCAGCAACCCTTTGGTTTGCAGGCTGGCACTCAATCCACTGAGTCACACCAGCTAGGGCTATCTGCCTTTTATTTTTAAATAATTATCTTGTTTTTGTAGAGTAGGCTTGGTTGTAGGTCCTTGTGTTTCATCACTGAATATTTTGTGACAATCCCTTCTGGTCTGCAAAGTTTTTATTGAGAAATCAGCTGACAGTCTTGTGGAAACTCCCTTGTAGAAAACTAACTGTCTTTTTCTTACTGCTTTTAAGATTCTCTCTGTCTTTAATCTTTCCCATTTTAATTATGATGTGTCATGGTGTGGGCCTCTTTGTTTAGGCCTTTCTATGCTTTCTGTACTTGTATGTCTATTTTATTTTCCATAGCAGGGAAATTCTTCAGTCATTATTTCTTCTAATAGATTCACAGTCCCTTGAATCTATTCTGGTATCCCTTCTTCTGGAATCCCTGTGGTACAAATGTTGTTACACTTGATGTTGTTCCAGTGGTCCCTTAAACAACCCTCATTTTTAAGATTCTTTTCTTCTTTTTTTTTCTGTTTCCATTGAGTGTTTTTTGCTACCTTGTCTTCCAAATTACTGATTGAGTTTTCTGCTTTATCTAATCAATATCTCCCAGTGTATTCTTCATTTCAGTTTTTATATTCTTTAATCTGACTGATTCTTTTTTATGGTTTTTGTGTCCTATTTTAAGCTTATTTTCTCTTTGTTGATGTTATCACTAAGTGCTTTGAGCATCCTTATAACCAGTGAGTCAGGAGATGGAACAGGAATGAGGAAGTCCTGATGACAGCTGTCATCAGTCAGCATCCT
Organism: Micronycteris hirsuta; assembly: GCA_004026765.1. Taxonomy (NCBI): domain Eukaryota; kingdom Metazoa; phylum Chordata; class Mammalia; order Chiroptera; family Phyllostomidae; genus Micronycteris; species Micronycteris hirsuta. The sequence goes on from PVJI01021791.1 coordinate 2,068, forward strand.
CATTTCCAAGAATTGCCTTGTGACACCTGACAAGGAACCATGCTTACACACCGGAACTTCAGTTGCACCTTTGCCTCATTAATAAATTAGCATTGCAGTTTCCTCCCTGAATGAACAATCAAGGAGGATGGTAGGAAATAGCATGCACAGAAGCTTAAGTATAAACCCTATAAATCCTCTAACTGTTCAATAGACGGGGGCCATTCTCTGGTCAGAAATGTCCTGCTCCCATATCTTGGGCTTAGTAAATCTCTCTTGCTTCATTTCTTCACTGATCTTTGCTTGTGTAGTACATTCAATTCTTTCTTCGTGGCCACAAAGAGCCTGAATCCTGTTTCCATCTGTAACACTAGTATTTCGAATTCTGTATCTAGTAAATTGCTTACCTCTATTTTGTTTAGTTCTTTTACTAGAGATTTATTTTGTTCTTTAATTTGGAACATTTGTTTTGTTTTGTTTTTTCCATTTTGGCTGACCCTCTGTATCTGTTTCTGTATGTTAGGTAGGTCTGCTATATCTCCCTGTCTTGGTAGGGTGGCCTTATGTTGTAGGTGTTTGGCGGGGCCCAGTGACTCAATCTTTTTGATCACCTGAGCTGGCTGCTCTAGAAGTATCCCCTGTGTGGGTTATGTGTACCCTCCTGTTGTAGTTGAGCCTTGATTGCTGTTGGCACATCAGTGGGTGGAGCTGACCCTTGGTTTGACTGCTGAGTGAAAATTTGCCACAACCATAGCACACAAGCTACTTTGTGAGAGCTAACCCCATGGAGTGGGATTTGCCCCCATATGCTCTAGTGCCTGCCAAGATCACCCTTTGGGTGTGCCACTGTGGAACTAGTCAGGCGGTGCTCTAATGTGGTCTGAAGATGGGTCACTTGGTAGAAGCTGCATAGAAATCCACGGTTGGTAGCTGTTTGTGCTGGACCACACGTGGGAGAGGCCACACTGTAACTGAGGCTGGCTATCACCAGTACCGGGCCTAGAGCAGCTCAAAAAAGGCATTGGGCACTCCAAAGCCTACTGCCACCTGCCAGCTGCCTGTAAGGCTCAGGCAGTATGTGAGTTGTGTGAGGTTCTGTATCAAGGAACCACCAAGGTGGGATGAGTGGTGTTCACCTGATCAATGCAGATGCAGATTTGGCACCAATGCTGAGTTTGGGGACATTTAGAAAAAGGCACAGGGCATAGTGAGGCCAGTCACTACCTACCTGGGGCCTGCAGACCTTGAGAGCTTTTTTTAAAAGGCGGTAGCATGGGCCAAGACCAACTGCCTGTCACCAAAAGAGCCTCTAGCAGTGTGCTTGTTGGTGTGAGAGGGCCTCAGGGAGTCATCAGGGTGGAGCCAGTGGAGTTTACCACACTAATGCCAATTCAGATTTAGCTATATGAAGATAGAGGTCTACACAGGCAAGATGGCCCAACCTACTAGCTTTGTGGTGGGGAAAACTCAACACAGGGACTATGTTGGCTGTTACTTCAGCCCTAGCCCTGAAGCCACATAACTCAGTTTCTCCTTGTATATCTCTGGTGCCTCCTGAGCTACTGTCCCTCCATTGGAGTCCAGGTGAGTTCCTGTGAGTGAAACTGTGTGTGAGCTCTTTAAGAGGATGCCTGGGTTTCTAGCAGCCTTTTGTCTCACCTGGATAGATAAAATCCTTACTGATTTTCATGATTTTCATAGCCAGATATTGTGGGGTCTCCTCTTCCTAGCACTGGTGCTCTGGGCCAGGGAGTCTGGTGTGGGGCTCGGACACCTTGCTCTTCTTGGGTGACCTCTGGTGCTGAGATATCCCTCTCAATTCTCAACCACTACACCTGGCCAGCCCATTTCATATCTTTGCTTCTGGTACCAGTTTTGATGTGGCTTCTTAATAGCTTTAATTATAGAAGTTTTGTTCAGCTAGTCTTCAGGTGGTTTTTCAGGTTGATTGTTCTCTAATTTAGTTGTAATTTTGATGTGGTCATGGAAGGAGGAAAGCACAGCGTCTACCTACTCTGCCATCTTGACTGTTAACCTTAACAATTTCTACCTTTTAAATTGCATGTCATTCTCTTTTCAGAACTATTTTTACTTTGAAAATCTGAAGCTATATATGTTTTTCCTTTTTGAAGGATAATTTTTTTCAGAAATAGAAGATTTGGTTGACAGTCTTATTCTTTTGGCACTTTAAAGATACTATCTCAGATACTGGCCAAGATGGAGGCATATGTAGATACACTTCACTTCCTTGCACAATCAAAAGAAAGATAACAACCAATGTTCAAACAAACAAACAAACAAACAAACAAAAACAACCAGAACTGCCAGGAAGTCAAACTGTATGGAAGTCCAACAACCAAGGAGTTAAAGAAGACACATTCATCCAGACTGGTTGGAGGGGTGGAGACAGGCAGCTGGGGCAGAGAAGACACATGACAAGGCACTGGCAGACTGGGCAGTGCCACATTTGTGTGAGGATAAGCCGGGAGGAACAACTGGGGAGTGAAACAAACCGTGAAATCCAGGGTTCCAGCATGGTGAAATAAAGTCTCAAAACCTCTGGCTATAAAAATCTTTGGGGGTTGTGGTGGCAGGAGAAACTCCCAGTCTCACAGGAGAGTCCACTGGAGAGGCCCACAGGATCCTACCATGTACACAAGCCCACCTACCTGGGAATCAGCACATGAAAGGGCACAATCCACTTGTAGGAGGTGAGAGAAGGTGTGTTGAGAGCCAAGCAAGCAGCATTGTCCCTCTCCGACCAATCCCCCACATGTAGCACCACAAAGTAGCAAAGTGGGTTGCCCGGCCCAAGTGAATACCTACCCCTTAAAATGTAACAGGTGTACCAAGACAGAGAAATATGGCCCAAATGAAAGAACAGATCAACTATAGAAAAAGAACTAAGTGATGAGGAGACATACAACCTATCGGATGCAGAGTTCAAAACACTGGTAATCAGGATGCTCACAGAAATGATTCAGCATGGTGACAAAATAAAGGAAGAAATGAGGGCTATAGAAAGTGAAATAAAGGGAAATATAAAGGGAACCAACAGTGAAGGGAAGGAACCTGGACTCAGATCAACAATTTGGAACAGAAGGAAGAAATAAATATCCAACTGGAACAGAATGAAGAAGCAAAAATTCAAAAATATGAGGAGAGGCTGAGGAACCTCTGGGACAACTTTAAATGTTCCAACATCTGAATCATAGGGGTGCCAGAAGGAGAAGAGGGAGAGTAAGAAACGGAAAACTTATTTGAACAAATAATGAAAGAGAACTCCCCCAATCTGGCAAAGGAACTAGACATGCAAGTCCAGGACACTCAGAGAAGTTGGACCCAGGGAAGCACACACCAAGGCACATCATAATTAAAATGCCAAATGTTAAAGATAAGAAGAAAATCTTAAAAGCAGCAACAAAAGAGAAGACAGTTACCTACAAAGGCGTTCCCATAGACTATCAGCTGATTTCTCAAAAGAAACCTTACAGGCAAGAGGGGGCTGGAAAGAAGTATTTGAAGTCATGAAAGGCAGGACCTACATCCAAGATTACTCTATCAAGCAAAGCTGTCGTTTAGAATGGAAGGGTAGATAAAGTGCTTCCCAAATAAGGTCAAGTTCAAGGAGTTAATCATCACCAAGCCCTTATTACATGAAATATTAAAGGGACTCATCTAAGAAAAAGAAGATAAAAAATATGAACTGTAAAATGACAACAAACTCACAACTATCAACAACTGAACCTAAAAAACAAAACAAAAGCTACACAAACAACCAGAACAGGAACAGAATCACAGAAATGGAGATCACATGGAGGGTTATCAGAGGGGAAAGGGAGTGGGATGAATATAGGAAAAGGTACAGGGAGTAAGAAACATAAATGGTCGGTACAAAACAGACAGGGGAGGTTAAGAATAGTATAGAAAATGGAGAAGCTAAAGAACTTATATATAGGACTCATTGACATTAACTATGGAGAGGAAGACTGGTGGGATGGGGGTGGTGCAGAGTGGAGGAGAATAAACCGGAGAAAAAAATGGGACAACTATAATAGCATAATCAATAAAATATACTTTATAAAGAAAAAAAGAAATGTGTCATTTTCATCTTGGTTTTCCAATTTGTTGCTATACTGTTGTTCACAGTACTCTCTTATAATCCTTACTTTTATAGAGTAGGTAGTAATATCCCCACTTTCATTTTGATTTTAGTAATGAGCTTTCTCTCCTTCTTTCTTAATCAACCTAACTAAATTTTTGTCAATTCTGTTGATCTTTGGAAAGAATCAACTTTTGGTTTCATTGATTTCTTGATTGTTTCTCTACTTTATATTTTATTGATCTCTGCTCTTATATTTATTATCTCTTTCTATTAGTCTTAGATTTAGTTTTTTTTTTTCATTGAATTCATTAAGTTGTAATGTAAGCATTTGCAGCTATAAATCCCCCCCCACTGTTCTCATTGCACCCCATAATTTTGGTATGCTGTACTTTCATTTTCATTTGTCTCTAATTATTTTCTAAGTTCTCTTGTGATTTCTTTATTTTTGACCCACTGTTTTTCTTTAATGTGCTTCTTAATTTTTACAAATGTGTATTTTCCAGTTTTCCTTCTGCTACTGATTTCTAACTTCTTCTCATTGGGTTGGAAGAGATAGTCTGTGTGATATCTACTTTTCAATTCTATTGAGACTTAATTTGTGACCTAATCTATGATGTATTCTGGAGAATGTCTCATGTGCATTTGAGAAGAATATGTATTCTATAGTCTTGGGTAGAGAGTTCTGAATATAACTGTTAAATATAGTTGATTCATTGTGTGGCTCAAGTCTTCTATTTTCCTACTTATCTTCTGTCTGGTTGTTCTATCCATTATTGAGAGTGGAATTTTGAAGTCTTTGACTCTTATGGGAGTTTCTACTTCCCTCTCTAATTCTGTCATATTTTGCTTCATAATTTTGTTGATCTGCTCTTAGATGTTAAAGTTTATCATTGTTACATCTTCTTACTCTATTGAAGCTTTAATTAATAAATAATCTTTTTTGTCTCTTTTAAACTTTTTTGATTTACAGCCGATTTTGTCTGATAATAGAATAGACATTCAGCTCTCTTTGGGGTACTATATGTATCTAATGCTTGTTTCCACCCTATCGCTTTCAAATTATTTGTGTCTTTGGGTAAAGTGAGTCTCTTATAGACAACATATAGTTAGATCATCTTTCCCATTTTGCCAACCTCTGCTTTTAATTGAAGAGTTTAACCCATTTAAATTTAAAGTAATTATGAGAAGATTCAAGATGGCAGCATATTAGGTGGAACCTACACTAACCTCCTCCCAGGACCAAAGTGGAATTAAAACTAAGTTATTTATAGAAAAATCATCCTGAATAACCAACTGAAAACAAGCTGGAGAGAATGCTTATAACCAAGTACTTACAGAAGAAGCCACATAGAGACTGGTAGGAAGTGCAAAAGTGCAAGAGGACTGGCTGAGCTCCCACAGGCAGTAGCTGAGTTTCCAGAGGGATACCTCAGCTGCAGGGGCTTCCCCCTGAAAATTATGGAGTCTAAACCCCAAGCTGGGCCTCCCAGCCTAGAGCACCATAACGAGGAAAGACATCCACATAACAGCTGGCTGTGAAAAGCAGCCGAGTTTCTGTCCACCAGGAAGAGACAGCTAGAAATGCAGCCACCCTCTTAAAGGTCCAGCAAACAAAATTTTGTTCACAGCCACTCAGCCTGGGCTCTGGTGGAGGGAGGGCAGAGTGGACTAGAGCTACACAAGGAAAGTCTGGGGTTGGTGGCTCTGGAGAGATAGCTGAGGGGTTGGCCACCTCAATCTCTGTGCTGAGTCATCACCCCATACTGCAGAAGCCATCATTCTTAGGCAGAGCACTCCCCTCCATGGAGCATCAGCATGAGGGAAAGTAATAGCCACACCCACAGGAATCCCTCTGGCCCCACCCTATGAAGCTTAAGCCCTGCTGAGGAGTACAGCTAGATGTTCATTCAGTGACTAAACCCAATAAGCAGCCTATATGCAAAGGCAGATGTCTGGGTGCTTTGAGACTTTTGATGACCTTCCCCCAGGCTGCTGGTAAAAGCTAGCCTTCATACTCAGCTTGGTCATTTCCACATGCATCCAGGCCCAACAGAGGGAGCCACAAGCTGTGGATTGCTGATAGCTCCAAACAGGTTGCCCAGGGCCAGTCACAGGGAGCGTCAGATACAGGCCTTCATGAGAGTCTTTCCAAAGTGGCCCAAACCAACACATGCAGTGGCCATCTTCAGACAACAACAGAACATAATCCAATAAGCTTCACTACAGCATATCCACAGGAGATCTCAGCAGACACCAAACCCTGCTGAGGTGAATTCAGCTTCATGTGATCAGCACCTACAAGCAGTTTGCACACTGTGTTGTGGGTTGAGCCTCACAGTCAGCCAGCCTGAGTGTTGATCTCACACATAAATGGGCCAAAAGCAATCAAGACTCAATTATAACAGGAGGGCCCACAAAATATACACAAGGGACATTCCTAGAGCATCCAGCTCAAGTAATCAGGGAGACTGTGCCACTGAGTCCCACAGGACATCTACTACATAAGGCCACCCTGCCTAGAGTGGGAGTCATAGCAGATCTACCTAATACATAGAAACAAACACAAAGAAGCAGCCAAAATGGGAAGACAAAGAAACAGACCCCAAATGAAAGAACAAGAGAATTCTCCAGATGAGCTAAATGAAATGGAGGCAAGCAATTTATCAGATATAAAGGTCAACGTCATGGTTATAAGGATGCTCAACAGCATAAAATGGACATAGAAACCACAAAAAAGGACCAATCAGAAATGAAGAATACAATATCTGAAATAAAGAATACACTGGAAGGAATAAACAACAGTTTAGATGAAGCAGAGGATCAAATCAGCCATTTGGAAGACAAGGTAGAAAACAACACCAAATCAGAGCAGCAAAAAGAAAAAAAAATTAATGAGGACAATTTAAGGGACCTTTGGGACAACATCCACACTATAGGGGCACCAGAGTGAGAAGAGAGAGAACAAAAGATTGAGAACCTTTTTGAAGAAATAATGACACAAAATTGTCCTAACCTGGTGAAGAAAAAAATCACACAAGTCCATAAAGTGCAGAGAGTCCCAAACAAGATGGGTCCAAAGATGCCCACAACAAAACACATCATAATTAAAATGCCAATGGTTAAATCAAAGACAGAATCTTACGCATTGCAAAACAAAGGCAATTACTTACAAGGCAGCTCCCATAAGACTCTCAGCAGATTTCTCAATAGGAACATTTGAGGCCACCAGGGACTGGCATGAAATATTCAAAGTGATGAAAAGCAAGAACCTACAACTAAGGCTACTTTACTCAGCAAGGCTATCATTTAAAATGGAAGGAAATAAAGACCTCTCCAGACACAAAAAATCTAGAGGAGTTTGTTACCACCAAACCAGTACTACAAGAATAAAGAGCTTCCTTGAAGAAGAATGAGAAGAAGAAGGAGGAGAAGCAGAAAGAGATGGAGAAGGAAGAGGAGAGAAAGGAGGGGGAGGAGGACAAGGAGAAGAAGTAGAAGAGGAGGAGGAGGAAGAAGAAACAAACTGAGGAACATAGTTAAAAAATAAAATGACAATAAGTATGTATCTATCAATAATTACTCTAAATGTAAATGGCTTAAATTTCTAATCAAAAGATATAGAGTAGCTGAACGGATAAGAAAACAAGACCCATATATATGCTGTCATCAAAAGACCCACCTCAGAATGAAAGATACACAAAGATTAAACATAAAGGGATGGAAAAAGAATTTCAAGCAAATGGAAAGGGAAAAAAAGCTGGGGTGGCAATACTTATATCTGACAGAATAAATTTTAAAACCAAGGCTATAGGAAGAGACAAAGAAGGACACTACATAATGATAAAGGGAGCAATCCATCTACTAAAGGATATAACCCTAGTAAACATTTATGCACGTAAATATGTAAACAAAGGTTGATGGACATAAAGGGGGAGAATGACAGAATACAGTCATAGCTGGGGATTTTTAACACCTCATTGACTTCAATGGATAAACAGAAAATCAACAAAGAGACAATGGTCTTAAATGACACACTAGATAAAATGGATTCAATTGATATCTTCAGAGCATTTCACCCCAAAGCAGCCAAATATATATTCTTTACAAGTGCATATGGAACATTTTCTAGGATAGACCACATGTTAGGACACAAAGCAAGTCTTAATAAATTTAAGAAAATTGAAATCATATCAAACATCTTCTCTGACCATAATAGTATGAAACTAGGAATCAATCACAAGAAGAAAACTGAAAAACATACAAAGACATGGAGGCTAAATAACATGTTACTAAACAATGAATGGCTTAACAATGAGGTCAAGGAAGAAATAAAAGTACCTTGAAACAAACAAAAAAAAAGTGAGAACACAATAAAACAAAATCTATGGGACACTGGGAAAACAGTCCTAAAAAGGAAATTTATAGCATTACAGGCCTATCTCAAGAAAAAGATCAAATACACAATCTAACTTTACACTTAAAGGACATTGAAAAAGGGCAAAAAAGCTCAAAGTGAGTAGAAGGAAGGAAATAATAAAGATTGGAGCAGAAATAAATGAAATATAGACTAAAATACAATATAAAAATAATTAATGAAACCAAGAGCTGGTTATTTGAAAAGATAAGCAAGTGTCGCGGATTTTGCGGGATGAAATCCACGACAAATGGCGCCCAACGTCATGGGGCCAGACAGGCCAAGAGCCAAAAGGACCATATTCCCCCCACTTCAAGGTGGAGGTTAGCGCGCAATTGTCCCGGTAAGTGAGGGTCTCCACGGCCAAGAGTCGTCCAGAATGGGGAAGAGAAAGAGCCGGTATGAAAAACGTTTTATAGCCACGTTAATTTAATAAATAAATATTAATAAGTAATTATAAAAGAAAAGATCGCTTTTCTTCTCTCTCAGGCATCTTTGCCAAATAGGTTAGAGAGAGTAAAAACAAAGATCTTTTCATTTAATCAGCTTTAGAGGCAAAATCTGGCAATTTTGTAACCAAAATTGCACTTTACAGCTTTTTTTTCTTCTAACCCTGTTCTCTCTGCAGCCTGCTCTTTGTTAGCAGGAGCCCCAGCCCCTCCCTCCATAAGCCAAGCAGACAGCGTGGGGGCGCAGCGCAGGGTGAAGGAGGGGTAGAGGGAGGAAGTAGCAAACAGAGAGAGAGCGACCGACAGAGAAAGAGAGTATCAGGCGGCAGAATTTAAAAGCATAGCTGTTTTAACCTGCTGTGGAACAGAGAGAAAGCACAAGGCAAAGGAAGGGAGCAATAACTTAGAATTCCGCTCCCCCTAACTCCGTAAAAAATTTCATCCATAATACGCCTTAGCTAGCTCAGTAAGAATCTTAGCACAGGCGGCAAAACTTAAAATCACTGCTGTTCTAACCCAGCGTGTCTGGGCGTGAGATTCTTTTACGCATTCGGTTATGGTCACTCACGGATTTTGCCGGACGAAATCCCAGCGACAAGCAAGACTGGCAAACTTTTAACCAGACTCATCAAAGAAAAAAAGAGAAAGTAACATAATAAATAAAATCAGAAATGAAACAGAAGTAACAACTGACACAGAAATACAAAGGATTATAGGAAACTATTACAAACAATTACATGCCAACACATTGGACAATCTGGATGAAATGAATAAATTCCTAGAAACCTATAATCTTCCAAAGCTAAATCAGGAAGAATCAGAGAATCTGAATAGACAGATTACAACTACTGAAATTGAAGCAGTAATAAAAAAAAAACTACCAACAAACAAAAGCCCTGGACCATATGGCTTCAGGGGTAAATTTTACCAAACATTCTGAGAAGAAGTAACACCTCTTCTTTGCAAACTATTTCAAAAAATTCAAGATGAGCCCTGGCTGGTGTAGCTCAGTGGATTGAGCACGGGCTTGGTTCCCAACCTGATTCCCAGTCAGGGCACATGCCTGGGTTGCAGGCCAGGTCCCCAATGAGTACCATGTGAGAGGCAACCATACATTGCTGTTTCTCTCCCTCTCTGTCTCCTTCCCTTCCCCTCTCTCTAAAAATAAAAAATTCAAGATGACAGAAGACTCCCAAGCTCATTTTTTAAAAAATTTTATGGGTGCTTTATTCAGATGGCCGATGATCTTAGAAGACAGCACATTTGTACCCATACATATCCTTTCAATCCAGGCTTTTTTAATAAGAACAAAAATGTATAGGTAAGGAATTTGGAATTCAAGGGGAAAAAGTGTAGATAAGGGATTTGGAATTCCAGAAAGAGGTTAATCACATAAAAGCTGCAGTGTGGCAATTTCCCTAGCACCTTTTCCACTGATCGGTGATTTTCTATCTGGGTTTTGGGTCTTGTGTCTTGGGTGGTGGGCTGTCTCTCCCTGGAACACAATGTCTGGGGTACCATCTCCATTGCTTATGGTCTCTTCTGGAGCACAAAGGTTGACTTGCTTTGGAGTCTGCTGGAGTGAGGGTGGGCCATACCTTCAGTTCTTTGATGTCTGTCTCAGTCAGCTTAGGCTACTATAAGAAACTACCATAGACTGGATGACTTAACATTTATTTCTCACAGTTCTGGAGGCTGGAAGTCCAAGATCAAGAAGCTGGCCTCCTAAGCTCATTTAAGAGGCCAGCATTATCCTAATTCCAAAACCAGATAAAGACACTACAAAGAAAGAAAATCAATGGCCAATACCCTTGATGAACATAGATGCTAAAATCCTCAACAAAATATTAGCAAACCAAATATGGCAATACATTAAAAAGATCATACACCATGATCAAGTGGGATTTATTCTGGGGATGCAAGGTTGATATAATATCCATGAATCAATAAATGTGATATACCCCATTGAATGAAAGATAAAAACCACATGATCATATCAATAGATGAAGAAAAAGCATTCGATAAAATTCAGCACTCATTTATGATAAAAAAAAAACATTCAACAGAATGGGAAAGAGGAAGGCATACTTCAATGTAATAAAGTCCGTATACAACAAACCCTCAGCCTATATCACACTCAACAGGCAAAATTACAAGCATTCCCCTTAAGATCGGCAACAGGAATGCCCTTTTTTGCCACTCTTATTCAACATAGTACTGGAAGTCTTAACCACAGTAATCAGACAAGAAGAAGAAATAAAAGGCACCCAATTGGACAGGAAGAAGTAAAACCGTCATTATTTGCAGGTGACATGATACTGTATATAGAAAACCCCAAAGATTCCACCAAAAAACTACTAGAACTGAAAGGAATTCTGTAAAATAGCAGGATACAAAATTAATATCCAGAAATCAGTTGCATTTTTATACTCTAATAATGAACTATCAGAAAGGAAAAGTAAGAAAACAGTCCCGTTTGTAATTGCTTCAAAAAGAATAAAATACCTGGGAATAACTTAACCAAGAATGTCAAAGACCTGTACTCAGAAAATTATAAGAAAGAAATTTAAGAAGATACAAGTAAGTTGAAGCATGTACCATGTTCATGGATAGGAAGAATTAACATCATTTACATGTCCATACTACCCAAAGCAATCTACAGATTTAACAATGCCTATCAAGATACCAATGGCGTTTTTCACAAAGATAGCGTACTTCAGAAATGTATGTGGAACCACAAAAGACCTCGAATAGCAACAGCGATCTTGAGAAAGAATAACAAAGTTGGCTGAGTGACCAAACATCTGCAGGGTTCTACTACCCTCAGAATTATGTCATCAGCTGCTATTCAACTCTATCTGCCCTCCTGTACATGAGATAAAGTCCTCTCTATAAACTACTGTAGAAGCTCTCACACTTGCCAGTAATAATTTATTAACAGTCCTTAGAGTCTCATTATCCTTCCCTATGGCAGCAATACAACTTGCAGTAACCAGCCAAAAAACTTATTTTCTAAGGCTTCTATAATTACATTTTATGTAACATTCCCCCAACCCAGGACATTTTCTCAGGTCTCCACCAGAGATATCTAGCAGTTCAGTTGCTACTATGTGCCACACCTACCAACCTGGATAATCCTCTTGGTTTGCAGGCAGTGGGTGAGTTAGTCTCAAATCCCCCTATTTTTGCCTCTGTTCTTGGACCATCCCTGATAGCACTTGTGTTAGTGAGGGTCCTATGAGGAGCAGACAGTAATACAATATTAAATATGGAATATATTTTTAGAGAAAACACCTGTAAGAAAATGTACATTAACATCGTGGCCCAGACCACAGTGGGGCACACCGCAGTAATCAATTGCTTCAAACTGAAGGAGGGAGGGAGACAGAAAAGGGTGACATGGGAGGGGGCCCAGGGAGAGCAGTGCACAAGGTCATGGAGAGAGGAGTTCAGGCAAATGAGAGGCAGGGACTGAGAGCAGCCTCGCTACTGTGTGTGTTCTGTCACTGCCATAAAATTAGCACATACCGAATGGCTTGAAACAACAGCCATTTATTATCTCACGGTTACGTAGGTTATACATCAGACATGGCCTCACTGGGCTAGGAGTAAGGTGGGGCAGGCCTCTGCTCCTCACTGGGGCTCTGGAAGAACCCCCTGCCCAGCTCATTCACCTGGTTGTCTGGATCCGGATTCCTGCAGGTGCAGGACTGAGGTCCCATGTCCTTGCAGGCTGTTACCTGGAGCCACTCCCCTGGTATCACTTGTGGACCCCACATCTCAAAACCAGCAGCAGCAGCAGTCCTTCCCAGGTTGGAATTTCTCTGATTACCCTCCTGCAGCCTTTCTGACTCCGGCCAGAGAAACTTCTCTAATTTTCAAAATTTATGTAACCTGACAGGGCCCACCCAGATAATCCAGGAGAGTCTCCCTATCCCACAGTCCTTAACCTTAATGACATCACCCAGGTCCCTTTGCCATGGAAGGAAACCTGCTCACGGGCTCCAAGGACCAGGCTGGCCGTCTCTCTGGGGACCGCTGTTCAGCCTTCCACCTCTGATGGTGTTGACGTCACTGAGGATCAAGGAGGCAGCGCTCTTGGAGGGTGACAGTGAGCCAGGAGCTAAAAGAAATGGGGGAGTGGTCTGGGGGTCCACAGGGAACCCCTATGATGAGGGGAGTGGGGGCTCCAGTCTGATGGCAGAAGATTCATGGACGAAAATGTCTAAGGCCCTAGCTGGTGCGGGTAAATGGATTGAGCGCCGGCCTGGGAACTAAAGAGTCGCCAGTTCGAATCCCAGTCAGGGCACATGCCTGGGTTACGGGTCAAGTCCCCGGTGGGGTTGTGCGAGAGGCAACCACACATTGATGTTTCTCTCACTCTTTCTCCCTCCCTTCCCCTCTCTCTAGGAATAAATAAATAAAATCATTTAAAGAAAGAAAGAAAATGTTCAGGGAAGAGGGAGGAACTTGCGGTACAAGATCTATCGGAGGGAAGAAACCCCAAGGGAGGACTTCAGAAGGAACCGTGTCCTCAGGGAGACCCGGGATCCTGTCAGAGCTGCGAGGTGCTGGCACGTCCTGGGGGAGGGCTGCGCAGGTTCGTCTGGTCCCGGGCTGAGCACTAGAGGGCGCAGTGGGCAGGTTTGAGGGGTTGGAGAGCAGGGGGTGTGCGAGGGGACAGAGTGGGGTCTGCAGAGCCTGTGGAGACGAGCGTGCGGTATGTTTGGGGGACCAGGGGTGACTGAGACAAACAGGGAAAAGGACACAATGAAGTTAGTCCTGGTGGCTTCAGGGCGGATGGTGGTGAGTGTGTGAGAGAGGGAGGTGGGGGAGCAGGGGTTGCGGCTCTCACTTGGGCTCTGTCGAGGGGATGAGGAAGTTGGGTGGTGGAGTCTTGGTTCCAGAGTGTGGAGCCTTTCTTGACCCCCTGATTATAGGGTGGAAACCCTGGGAGAGAAGGGGTCTTAGAGATTAATCCATGGGTTCACTGCTGACCCTTGTGGGGTGGGAGTGAACTCACACCAGCTCTCGACTTTGCCTAGCACCTGATTCAGAAGAGGCATTTTGGTGTGGCTCAGTGGATTGAGTGCCGGCCTGCCAAACACTGAGTAGCTGGCTCAATTCCCAGTCAGGGCACATGCCTCAGTTGCAAGCCAGTGCCCCAATAGGGGGCGTGCGAGAGGCAACCACCCATTGATGTTTCTCCCTCCTTCCCCCTCTGCAAATAAATAAATAAATAATCTTAAAAAAAAAAAAAAAGAAGAGGCATTTCTGGGGCACCAGGTATGACCCTGACACAGGAGCCCCTCTTCTGTTCTGCTGAGGGGACAGAAGTTCTGGGGCAGCTGTAGCTCACTTGACCCAATAGCCCAGATGTGCATGTGCACACAGTGCAGGGTCATGTAGACTTTAAAAAGGTAGTACCAACTAAGATAATTTTTTAGAACTGTTATGAAAGTTGACCTTTGGAGAATAACTAATATCATTTTATATAACCTTAAAATTTGAAAATATATGGGAATTATAGATATTTTCTCAGAATAATAATACTAATAATGGCAATTACATGGTTTGGAGGAAAATCTTGTTACAGATGAATGCTGAATATTTAGGGGTCATGATGCTTGCAAGTGATTGCTGATGATTTCCCCAAAATCATTAAAGGTAATGTGTCATACACATGAAGTAAATGTGGTAAAATCTTAAAACTATTGCATCTAAGGTCACCATTGTACTATTCTTTCACACTTCCTGTACATTTGAAAATGTTCCCAATAATATGGAACACCTTTAGAAGAAAAAAAAACAATGACACAGGAAATGTTCACAGCATAATGTCAAAGTAAAAGCAGGGTTCAGTAGTGTGTATGTGAGTGTATGTGTGTCAGCATGTGAGTCCACGTGTGTGAGTCTTCTGTGTGTGCATTTATTCACTCAAGATGTTTTAAAATCAACAACCAGGCACTTTCAGGGCAGTGGAAATACAGCTGTGAAAATTAGATTCCTGTCCTTGTCCTCGTAAAGCTTATATTTTCAAGGAGGGACAGACAGTAAACAATTAAATAAATGCATTGAAAATGCATGTTAGTGAACTGAGTGTGAGCAAAAGCTAAGCGAGTGGGTTGGAGGGAGGCTGGAGGAGCCGGGGCAGGGGCAGTGCAGGGAGGGCCGCTCAGCAAGGACGACTGGGGACACCGTCAGGGAGGGAGGTGCTGTCTGAGTGACAGGTTTTCAGGTCCCTAGACCAGCAGTGCTGGCTCTGAGATGTGACAGCCTGGGCACCTGGGCTGGAGGAACATGGGGAGGACCTGGATCCGGGCCTGTCACACGGCCATGGCTGTGCCAATGGGACTGAATGGAACAGGTCTTGTAGAGGAGAGGGTTTTCAATGCAACGTAATGTGCAAAGCTCTCTCCAGAGCATCCAAGGACTTGAAGTGGGAAATTGTCCTCCCTCCCCAGACCCCAAGCACCCAGGACCCCTGCCAGGGAGGAGCATGTTACCAATTTTTCATGTATCCTTCCTGAGGAAAACTTATAAAATGTTTAAAGTTTCCTATGGTTTTGGATATCTGTGTAAAATCAACTTGCTAGTCCTCAACTGTACATAAACTCTTTATATTTACTCCCTTTCCTCTTGGGGTACATTCTGTCTTAGGATTGTTTTTGGTGCATATCTGACAGGCTTGGAATCTTCAGAATGGTCTTTTGTAAATGGGGCCCTTCAAATGTGGCCTAATGACGACCATTAAAGCATTCCTTCTATAATGGGTCCCTTCATGTAGGTGTTCGAAGATAGGATATACTAGCGCTTCATACAGTCAGATCACACCACGCAGGTTGATCTTCCATATAGAATTAGGGTCAGTGTTAGAGAAACCCCATTCATGGGCCCATTCCTCATCTTGTCCTATGTAATAGGATTTAAATTCTGACCAGTCTAGGTGGGGGATTAAAGCCACAAGAAGTGGCGGCCCTTGGGTGGCTTGTCTTGCTGCTTTATTGGCAGTTTGATTTCCCCAGCTTGTTTGGGAACTGTTCTGCTGGTGTCCTGGGCAGTGCATTATGGCAATCTGGTTCTGTTGATTCACTGCCTCTGGCAATTGTAAAATCTCTTTTGCATGTTTGATGTCCTTATTCCCCCAGGTTAAGAGCCCTCTTTATTTCCATATTGCCCCATGGGCATGAAGTACCATGAAGGCATATTTAGAGTCAGTGTAGATGTTAACATTCTTTCCCTGGGGTAACTCTAAGTCCCTGGTGAGGACTAACAGTTCGGCCTTTTGTGCTGAGGTTCCTGCTGCAAGGGCTTGGGCTTCTATTACCTCATCTCTGGTGATTACTGCATACTGGCCCATCGTATACCATTCTCCATGAAGCTGCCTCCATCTGTACATAATTTCCAGCGAGGTTATGTCAGCCCCTAGTCCAAAAGATCCCCTCTGCTAGAATAAACTTAGTCAATGATTTCTGAGCAATCATGTTGGAGGTCTGAGCTTCCCTCCGAGTCCGGGAGTGGGGTGACCAGATTTAAGGTAGTGGTGGTTTGTAAGGTGATATTTGAGTTATCTAATAAAATGGCCTGATGTTTTCCCATGCACCCTGCTGTCAGCCAGCACCCTCTTTTCTGTTCCAATAGGGTTAAGACTTGGTGTGGAACTAATGCCAGAGTTGGAAGCCATTACTTCTGTTGTATGATCTAGTTTTTTTGAGAGAGAGGCTATGGGTTGAGGGGTATTTCCCACGGTCTGTGTTAGTACCCCAAGTCCAAATTCTTTCTTTTCATGAATGTATAATTTGAAAGATTTCTGTCTTGGCAAGGGTTTCTATTCTTTTTATTTTTCTTTTTGAGTTCTGGTCATTCCTTTCTCCAATGGCCTTTCTCTTTGCAATAGGCAAATTGATTGGTGCCTAGTAGGTCTTTCCCTTTTCTTTTTGGGTTCTGGCACTCCTTCTGGTTTCCCCACACTGTTCCTAAGAAAATGGTGGCTTGCTTTAATGTCCTTGTTTCCCAGACACGGTAAACTTAAAGGCTATGTCCACCAGCTGGGAGGGATTCATTCCCAATGCTCCATCTAAATGTTGGAGCTTCCTTCTGATATCCAGGGCACTTTACCCAATAAAAGTCACATTTACCATCTGGACATTTTCTGGGTCTGATGGTCAACATCAGTGTGCTTTTGATAGGCCTGCCTGATAGATCTGTTCTAAAAATTCAGAAGGGTCTTCACTTGGCTTCTGTTGAACAGCTTGTATTACATTCAGGGTCCTCTGTGTAAGCACATCTTCCTTAAGCCCTTCCTATTAGGGCTCCCATTGGGCTCTGTCAAGGGAATCACTCCAGCTAGGTTAGGGGTCCCACTGGGATTCTCTTGATGGAGGTGATGAGTCTCTTCATTACCCGTATTTATGACTAGCCATTCTTCATCTGCCATTAGCAGGAATTTTTTTAAACATTTTATTTATTTTTAGAGAGAGAGAAAGGGAGGAAGAGAAACCAACTAATTGCCCTTCGCATGCCCCAACTGGAGACCTGGCCCACAACCCAGGAATATACCCGGACCTGGAATTAAACCACAGCCTTTCAGTTCTCAGGTCAGCACTCAATCCACTGAGCCACACCAGCCAGGGCTTTAGCAGGATGTTGAAGAGAACCTGTACATTTGCCCAGTTTGGATGGTGAGTGACAAAAATGGAGGTGATAAGATCTACTATTTTCTGAGGACCCCACCTAGATGAGGGGTTGGAATTCTTCCAATTCAGTAAATCTGAAGTGGAAAATGGAGTATCAGCCCAATAGTAGCCAGTAGGCTGGCCTTCCTGGTTTATTTCACCAATAAAGTATTATCTCAAAGGAAATTGTCCTGCTCCAGCTAGGGATGCTCCTTGGCCAAATCAGGTGCCCTGCCCAGTCATCGCCTGGTAGACCATTCTTTCCTCTCACAGAGGTGGGACTGTTGCCCTTCTGGGACATATTTCAGGGGTATCTAGCAGCAGGGGTGGTGGGGGAAATCTTCCTCTTGCTATCCTGATGAATTGGGCCCTATCCATTCATCAGTCTTGCTTTCAGCTTGCTTGGGTCCTGTCCATTCATCTTTCCAGCTTTTGGCCTACTCAGTGTAGGAACCATCCCCTGATGTCATCTTGGCCAGTGGGTGAGACTCCCCAGCACTCTGACTAATTGTCTATGGTAACAGTAATACTTATGGCATGCAAATAATGGAGAGACCTTGGAGGGAGACATTTAATCCTTTCATTCCTGGAAAAGGAAGTCTGACCCAGGGAACAGAACCCACAGGCCTGGTATGTACGACATTATATGGGTTCTCGGTAATGAGGGAAATGGGCCCCTTTTCCTACATCCTCCAAGGTGCTATACAGGGAGGAGACAGAACTCATCAGGAGAGCAGCCCATGGAAGAGCAGTCAGGGGTCCACAGAGAAAGTGGAAGCGTGAACTATTGGTGCCTCGCTGTCTTGTCCCACATCAGGCAGCTCTCTGAAGCTACAGGAAGAAATAATGATGGCCAGATTCATATCAATCACTCTCAGTCTTGATATCCTTATCCTCATGGACAGCCCATCGCCATCCTGTAACCTCATACCTAAAGAGCCTTTATAGCCCAAAGCTGTCTCCTATCACCTCAAGGTCTGCTGGCTTCAGGTCCCATAGGATCATACTTCAGGAAGCTGTGAGCAATACTTCAGTGTCTGGGCCCCTGTCACCACATGGAAAATAATAAAGAGGACACTTGCTGAGCCATCAGGAAGAGCAATATTTACAGCAGATTCATGGGATGGTCAGGCACAAGACCAGGCTTTATTTCAGGGCTTGTAGAGACCAGTTGCCCTAACCCTAACCCTGCCAACCCCACACATTTGGTATTTGTAGAAGTTGATCTCTCCAGGACTTGTATGGGACAGAGACACTATGATGCTATGGCTGAAAGGGGAACCAAGGTTCTTGAATAACTGGTTGATATTGCTTCCCATCTGGGATTAGGGAAGTTAAACCCCAGAAAAAGAATGGGGAGGGTGGTTACCAGGCACTCTCTTTGATGTCTGTTGGCAGCAATAGGTCTTCCTTTTGGGGTGAGAGTGACACAGGATCATTGTCCGGAGGGTTGCCACCTTGCCATTCCCACCTGGCAAGGGAGCTTGAACCCTTCCCCCTGTGGTATAAACAGCTGGTAGGTCTCAGCTACATGTACCTGCTACTTACATGGTATTAATCCTGTTTGACCACATGAATATTTTAGCTCTTGTAAGAAATGAGCAAAATACAAGGATGTTTTTAGTAAAAGTAACTCAGGTGATATGAGAATCAGGTTCCTGTGCCCTCGGTACCATATCTGTACAGTTCAGAATCTTCACAAAAATCCAGGGAAACTAGAGCCCAGAGAAGGTCACAGGGCTGAAGCTCTCTGGTGAAAGGGACCTTGCTCTGGATGCTGGGGCTCAAGATACAACTGCCTGGGTCTTCAGACTCAGGTTCTCCAGTCAGCCTGCAACTCTGTCTACCCTGGTCAACACACTTCTGCCTCCCAAGCCTCCTCTCCTACCTTCAAATTCCTGATTGAGGGCAGTAGTCTCTGCCAGTTGGTCTGTGTGTCTGGTTCTCTCTCAGGGTTTGTGGCTCTTCTGAGTCCATCATCCCCAGCCCCAGCATTAACTACAACAGCAAGAAGCACCAGGTCAGCAGTGACCTCCACGTGATTAGGATGAGCTGGGAAGGTGGTTCTGAGAAGGGAATAAAGGGGCCTTCATGTCACAACCCAGACCTTGCCCCAGGTACTCTGAATAGTTCCTGTCATGTGTGATCAGTGAAGAGGCTTCTACCCCTCCATCACTCCCTGCCCCATCTCAACATGAGGAGTCTGGGAACCCCTCTGCTGCATATGGCACATGTATCTCTGCTCCTCCTCAGACAGCACCACCACAGCTTCCCACTTCTGGAAGGTCCCATCCACCTCAGGCCTGGTCTCCAAATGCTGCATGTCCTTAGCCTGGTTCTCTCTGCCCTGCAGCCAAGTCTGCCTGATGTCTACTGGGCAAAAGCCCTGGGCACAGGACCTCAAGGTGACCTCTTTAGGGCCTGAATGACGGGTCACACATGTGCTGATGGCTGGTCTGAGGAAGGAAAGTTGGAGGATGTTGAGCCATAGAAAATAAGATTCTCATAGTTGAAGAAACTTAAATGAGAATCTCAGATATTATCCCCCTGCCTGTGGTTTAGGTGGCAGTAATTTTCAACCTAAAAATAGGTTCTGGAATGATGAGTCTTCCAAATTACTAATTCTTTCTTTCTTCAAATGTGTCTCATCTTCTGTTAAGCAACTAATTTGGTTCTAAAATTGATGATATTATTTTTCAGTTTTAAAACATTTATACTTGCTTATTTTCTAATTTGCTGTCAGACTTTATAGTTTGCTGATACTCACTGTCTGCTACTTTCTGATACTGAAGGCTTTGTGGGACTAATTCCATTTGCTGCTCTCTCTTCTGATTCCATTTCCTGGTGTCTACTCCTGGTGTGTTAAAAGTTACCTTTAACTGTGTGCCACACCATTTTAGAAAGGAAAAGTATTATTTTCGGTCCTGGGTGATTTTTCTCCTGGAGAAAGTTACTGTGCATTCCTCTCTGTGTTACACCTGGTAGATTTCCAGTCCTGGAATGTTTTGATCCACGCCGGAGGTGTGAAGTATCCTAGATCACCCAGGAGTGAGCCTGAGTATAAATTCCTGCAGGTTCACAACCACCTCTAGGAAACAATGTTTCAGAGACCCTGTGTAATGCAGGGGTGCTCTGCCACATACCTACCTTTGTGGCCCTTGGCTCTCACTTCCCTTTCCATTCAATGTCTCAGGGCCACAGAAGGCTTCATCTACTCAGGTTCTGAAATGCCTTCAGGATAGAAGCGGGTTAGGTGCCCCAGGAATCCTGATCTCACCTTCTTGGGCTTTGACTTCTACCTAACCTTGGCTGGCAGTGGTGAGGTCATCATCTCAAAGAATGCTGCTTGCCACAGAGGACCAGGATAGGAAGGATTTCCTTGTGAAGGTGGACCCCAAATACATCACCATGGACAAAGTACCTGCTGTCCTTTCCTATGGATCTTCCTATATTCATTTCCTCCTGTCCTCCCACCCTCAGGACACCTCAGTAGCCAGGACAGAATCCCAACCCCTAGAGAAAATGATGAGAAGGGGGAGGAGGGTGCCGGCATGTGGCCCCTCTTCCCTCCTGTAGGGATGCCTCCAGGAACCTAATCCAGCTTTGGAGAGGTCCTGTTTGTGGCCCACAGTGTCTAGGAACTGACTGAAGCAGCATCTGGTTGCCACGCTGCAGGTATCTGAAAAGCCACTTGGTACAGTGACCCATCCAGTTTCCTGGTGGCCTTTACCATGTGCACTCAGTCCTCAGAGCCACAGTTGTAGAACCTCATTCAGGGAGATGAAGTCCTCATTGTTGAGGGTGGACTGAAAGTGTCCCCCAGGTAAGCTCTGTCAGATAGCTGCACAGCAACTACAAGGTGTGGAACCCCAGGGCCCGTGGACATCAGCTTAGGCAGGGGCTCTGGTATCCTATCACACCCTCCTCATACCCCTCCCATCTCAGCTTCCTCCTTGTGATTGGTCACAGCAAGCCTCAGTCACTATCAGGACTGAAAATGAAACTTAAAGCAAAAATGTCACTCCTTCTCACCTGTGAGGGGTCAGTGTAAAGTCCCACCCACAGTGTTGGGGAGGGAGATGGGATGTGTGGACCTATGTCCAGAGCTTGATGCCACTCTTCAGCCTCACCCTGGTGATCATACCCTCCCAGGACCCTCAGGTTGCTGAGAGATAGATCTGGAGCGTCTTTCTGGACTTTCTCTCGAAGAGCATATGGTCAGGTCCCAGCTTCTCCATCTACCATGCCCACTGCTTCACCCTCTGATCCTTTTTAGAGTTGAGGACCCAGGAAGAACTGGATGGACTTGGCAGGAGGTTTATTATTCAGAAACTCAAAGATCAGTGACAATGTCCTCTCCCCACGTTGAAGCTCAGCCATTACCCTCTCCTGGGGGGTGGAAGTGGCACAGCATTGCTGCCTGTTGTTTTTTGAGAGACAGCTCTAAGTATCTTGCAGTTTCGGAGTATTTTGTTGCTCAACAGAGATCCAATTAGGTGACTCTACCATCTACATACATACACAAATGACAAACCCTCAACTGGCATACACATGGTGGGATTGGCTCAAATCCATCTCCAGCCCAAAATACTGTGGTCAGAGAAGCAGGTTGCACAGAACAGAAGCTTTTATAACTTGCAGAATGAACTCTTGGGGCATGATTTTACCTAACATGGGCTTTGAGCCCTAGCCAATGTGGCTCAGTTGGTTGGGTAAC
The DNA here is from genome assembly GCA_004026765.1 of Micronycteris hirsuta. Lineage (NCBI taxonomy): Eukaryota > Metazoa > Chordata > Mammalia > Chiroptera > Phyllostomidae > Micronycteris > Micronycteris hirsuta. The sequence continues at coordinate 24,407 of PVJI01021791.1, forward strand.
AATATGAAGGATTCCCAGTCAGTGCACGCGCTTGTGTTGTGGGTTCAGTCCCAGTCAGGGCACATATGAGAGGCAACCAGTCGATGTTTCTCTCTCACATCAATGTTTCTCTCCCTCCCTTTCTCTCTCCCTTCCCCTCTCTCTAAAAATAAATACATAAAGTGGGCTTTGTGCATGGCCACAGACTGTGCCAGGACAGTCATTATTTCCAATCCTGTATGTAGAAATGTCTTTACTCCCAATGGATTTTTCTTTCATCTCTGCTAGGGGGTAAGGTCCTCATCTTAGCACCTGGATAATTCCTTTCCCTGGCACAAAATAGAATGATTTCTCTTCACAGTTAGAAAAAGGAGGTCAGGCAAAGAACCAGTATGAGAAATAGACCAGAAATAGGAAAGCACATGACATATGCTTACAAATTTGGGGATAGAAGAATGCTTTGGGGGGAACAGTCATAATCCTAATTATCACTGCCTCCCCAAAACCTTATAACCCAGCACCAGGACTGAGCTCTTACCATGAGTGAGTCAATCACTGTGCATGTTTCTTCACAAGAGCTGGTGAGACCAGTATGGGCTGCTCAGCCTCAGAAACATAGGGCAGCTGTGCACAGCCATCCAGTCCTGAAGTGGGAAACATATTATCTGAATACACGTGTGTCTGACTATGTAGCCCAGAGGAATAATATAGACAGGTTCTGAAAGAATTGTTTGGACACTAATTAAATAATTTTTATATGTGTGGGGGGAAAAATCCTGCCTCTGTTTCTATGACTGTAATACTTTTTACCTTACAACTGAGACCATCTCTAACTGATACATATTTAGTCAACTTTAAAAATAATTATCTTGGACTTCCGGCCAAGATGGAGGTGTAAGTAGACACACTGTGCCACCGTTCACAACCAAAGAAAATAAACAAGAAGTTAAAAAGCAAAACAAAGAACCAGAACGGACAGAGAATCAAACTTAGTGGAAGTCCGACAGCCAAGAAGTTAGAGAGGACACGTTCATCCAGACCTGTAAGCAGGCAGAGCGGGGCGGAGAGCGTGCACAGCTACACGGCAGTTTGCCCGGAGAGACCAAGGCAGGCGCGCCTGGCCAAAATGCGGCCCCGTGCACTGAGTGAAGCCCGCAGCCAGTGCACCCGGAGAAGCCCCTGGGGACCTGCGGGGCTGAGACTGGTGGACCAGGCAGTCCCTCTTTCGCGCGCAGATAGACTGAGAGAAGGAGCTGGGGAGTGGAGCAGACCTTGCGGCCCACCATTGCAACCCACCATCTCAGGGAAAAAAAGCCCTGGACCACCTGTTGAAAGCACCTGAGGGGGTTGAGGTGGCAGCCTGAGCGGCTCCCAGCCTCACAGGAGAGCTTATTGGGGCGAGGGTGATTGGGAGCCAGTGGTAAACGGAGCAAGCACCATTGCTCCCTTCCAGGCCCCGCCCCCAAAGGAAGCATCACAACACTTCGAAGTAGGTTGTCCTTCACTGCCAAATACCTAAGGCTCCACCCCTTAAAGTAACAGGTGCTGGGGTGGGGGAGGGGGTGGCAGCGGGGAGAAGGCCCAAATGAAAGAACAGAACAGAGCTGAAAAATTACAACTAAGGGACGAGGAGACAGCCAACCTATCAGATGCACAGTTCAAAACACTGGTAATCAGGATGCTCACAAAATTGGAAGAAAATTGGACACAAATAAATGAACAAATGAAGGATACGCTAAAGAAAATGAGGGGAAATGTGCAGGGAACCAATAGGGAAGAGAAGGAAACTGGGACTCAAATCAACAGTGTGGACCAGAAGGAAGAAACAAGAATTCAAACAAATGAGGAGAGGCTTGGGAACCTCCAAGACATCTGTAAATGGCCCAACATCCGGATCATAGGGATGCCAGAAGGAGAAGAGGAAGACCAAGAAATTGAACATTTATTTGAACAAATAATGAAGGAGAACTTCCCCAAGGTGGTGAAGGAAATAGACTTCCAGGAAGTCCAGGAAGCTCAGAGAGTCCCAAAGAAGCAGGACCCAAAGAGGAACACACCAAGGCACATCATAATGACATTATCCAAGATTAAAAATAAGGAGAGAATCTTAGAAGCAGCAAGAGAAAAGGAGACAGTTAGCTACAAAGGAATTCCCATAAGACTGTCAGCTGATTTCTTA
>PVJI01021792.1:0-26495 GCA_004026765.1 Micronycteris hirsuta
CTGTAATAGCATAATCAATAAAATATACTTAAAAATAAATAAAAAGAGAGGGAAAAAATCTACGTGTCTTGGTCTGCTCAGGCTGCTATAACAAAATGCCACAGACAATTTATTTCTCACAGGTCTGGAGGCTGGGGAAGCCAAGATCCAGGTGCTGGACAAGCCTCAGTTTCTGGTGAGAGCCCTCTTGCTGGCTTGCAGCTGACCTCCTTCTCTCTGCATCCTTACATGATGGAGCGAGAGCTCCGATGTCTCTTCCTCTTCTAATAAGGGCATCAGCCTTGTTGGATTGGGATCCCAAGCTTATGGCTCCATTTAACCTTCACTGCCTCCTCACAGGCCCTGTCTCCAAATACAGACAATTTGGGGGAATAGGGTTTCAACACAGGAATGAGGAACAGGGCAGGGTGGGGTGGGCAGACACAATTCAATCCATTGCACTATGCTTGACCATTTGGGGATAGAAAGGTAAATAAGACAGTTCCTAAGTGCTCAAGGACCTTACATTCTAGAATCAATTTATTCTAGAAGTAGAAAGGTCCTCATCGTTGATATAGTCTCTTCCCACAAGCTCCAGGGAGTCCTTCTAGATACACTCCAAGAATGTACATCCTGATGAGGTGGTTGGCTATTTCACCCTAATCACAGAAAGGGACACAGAGGCACAGAGAGTCCAGGCGGCCTGTGGCACTTGCAATGAGGTAACATAAAGAAATTAAATTCAAACGGTGGCTGTGTCTCCAGAGGGAGACCAGAGATGCTCAGGTCGGGACATCAACCATGTACTTATCACCAGACTCCTAATACTGACAGTACCACTCACATAAAAGTTTTAAAAGACTTCTTGACTCAGAATCTAGAAGAAGCACGGTCTGGAAGCTTTTGCCTACCCAATATCAGGACTGTAGTTTGTTAGAGAAACTTTGCTGTTTTCCTGAATTATGAACGCAGAATTTGTATGCCAATTAATTCACGAAGTTCAATATACAACATAGGATGACATACTAAAGACGCATAGGCCTGAGATGCAACACACCAGAATTCAGCAGGGGGCTCACTGAATTAAAAACAGAAGGGCCTGGACAAATCCTTGAGTAGAAATTAATCAATCAGATACAAACAAGGAAGTAAAACTTAACTGAGCATTTACCATGTCGGATGGTGTTCTAAGTCCTTTTCATTTATTATCACAATTAAACCTTATAACAACTCTATTAGAGAGCTATCATTACATGCCCATATACCTGACACAGAAACAGAAGTCTAGAGTGACTGGCATAAGGTCATACATCAAGTAAACATGGAGTGGACCAGGATTCGAATTCAAGGAGTCTGGTTCTACAACTCACATTCTAAATCGCTGCACTACAGCACACCTTTGCCTTAACTTCATTTGTCCACTGGCAAAGCAGTCAGTGCTTGGAATGTCCACCACAAGGCAAATCTGAGAGGGCAGGGACCTCGTTTATCTGAGATACTGCCCTACCTACCCGCTAGCACGGGAAATCACATGGAACATAATAGACGCTCAATAAATATTTGTTGCATAAGCAAATAACAGGTTGTGTTGGATTTAGTGAAATTACTGCAATAGTCTCCTTATTGTCATTCCCATTTTCATTTCATTTTCTACTCCCATCATCAATGATAATCCTTTGCATTCCACTGCCTGGTAAATTTAAGCAGCTTTCAAAAGTTTTCCAACTTGGCTTCAGCCTACCATTCCAACCTTATTTCTTGGCGTTCCATTATACAAACATGCACCCTGACCACCTCTGCCTGCTCCTGCCTTGCCCACCCTCGCCCTGGCCACGTGCAGTTCTACCAAGTGGAGTGCTCTCTCCTCCTCCCTGGCTACATGAAGCTCACTTATCTTTCAAAGTCCCATCTCTTCTAAGAAGCCTTCTCACCAAATCCACGGTGATCTCACCCTGTTATAAGATGGATTCACCTGAAATATCTCACCTGCTTCCTCCTCCTTTCCTGTCTTCACAAAGAGACTGGCAGCATGTGGAGGGCAGGAGCCGTGCCTTCTCATTTTTGGTATTCTCCCTAACACAGAGTAAACACTTGGCCCTTGGCAGATACATTGTGAACACAGATTGGATGGCTGAGGCAGATACAGCTCATCCGAATGTAAAACACGTGTTTATGTTCTAAAAATAAAGGTAAAAAATTACAATTGAAGTAAAATCCACATAACATAAAATCCATCATTTTAACCACATTGAGCAACCATTACCACTACCTAGTTCACTATCTAGTTCCAGAACATCTCCATCAGCCCCGAAGGAAACCCCATGCCACGGCACAGCCACTCCCGGTGGCCCCTGCCCTCAGTCCCTTGCAACCACTACTTTCTGTCGCTGTAGATTTGCCCATAGCAGACATTTTACATAAATGCAATCACACAGAATGTAGCCTTTTGTGTCTGGCTTCTTTTATTCAGCATTAAGTTTTCAAAGTTCATCCATGTCATAGCACGTATCATACTTCATTCCTCTGTATGGATTCCATTCCTGTGGACACTCCACTGTATGGACAGATGGCATTTTGGGGACCCAGCCCCCGTCACCAGTTGGTAGACATTCGGGTTGTTTCCACCTTTCACTATTGTGAATGATGCTGCTCTGAACCTGGGTGCACAGGTTTCTGTCTGAGCACTTTTCACTCTGCTGACACCTTACTAAGAACAAGTTCATTAACTGGAAGCTTCGTCCTTATTCTACAGTTGAGATAAATAATTTTTTAAAATAAAAAACTACCTTCATTAAAACATAGTCATTCCCATCAGTTAATTTAACTATTCTTGTATTATAGACTATTTTAAATTCCTGAGAGTTTATATGGGGTTGGCCAAAAAGCCTGTTTAAGTCTTTTCCATAGAAAAAAAGACACATTTTTTATTTTCACCAATAACATTATCGATTTGGATATTTTGAGTATATCGGCTGTCTCCCACATGGTGTAACGTTGATTGTTCTCAATTAATGTCTCAATTTGATTGCTATCAACTTTAACTTGTCTACCCAACCTGGAGCATCACCCAGCAAGAAATCTCCAGCACAGAACTTCACAAACCACTTTTGACATGTTTGATCAGTCACAGCACCTTCTCCATACACTGCACAAATCTCTTCTTGCATTTCAGTTGTGTTTTTACCTTTATTGAAATAACAAAGCATAATATGCCAAAAATGTTGCATCTTTTCTTTCTTCTTCAATATTAAAAAGGCTGCAAAAAAATTCACCAATTTTGGTAAGTTCTTTTTTAATGAATGCTAATATGACAGCTGTCACAATACAACGTAATGAAAGTGTTTGGAAGACAAATAAGTTACAGACAGCTAAGCGCTATTAGAGCCATCTTACGGAAAAAAACGAATGGACTTTCAGGCCAAGCCAATATTTTGTATCAGAGACTACCCCTTCAATTTCTATATTTAATTCTAGGATCTTACTTAAGCACCAGGATGATTCTTTCATAAAAAGCATAAGCAGGTCTTATTCTTAGATGTGTTAATATTCTCCCTACTTTAACATTATTTGTTGTTATAATAATAACTGATATTTACTGAGTCCTTCATACGTGCTTACCACTACACTAAGTGTAACACTCTTTGAAGTATATACTGTTATCATTTCACAGGCAATGAAAAGAGGCCTCCAGGGCTTAGGGAGCTGCTGAAGGCCATGAAGGTTGAAGTGGCAGAGAAGGGGGTCCTAACCCAGGTGGTTGCATTTCATACAGTCCATGACTCACACCATCAAAATCTTGTCTCAACTCATCACTTTAATCACGTTTTCATGTAAATCAACAGTTAACCGTAAGACCCATGCCCAAAGGAAGTATACAGAATGGATACTTGAGCCTCGAACAGATGTGCTACCATAATTTCAAAGCCAAATTCTCCTTCAGAAAAAAAAAAAAAAAAGCTCCTCTTTTCTTCATTCGAGTCTCCATATTATAACAGCAAGCCAGAATGTTCTATAAGCACAATGACCCACGCTGCTGATGACAGATGTCCTCTAAAGAGAAAAGGGACCGCAGCCGCTCTCCTGCCGGAAGCGCCGCTTTGCGGACAGGGCCGCCCACCCTCACGGGCACTGCCCCTGGAGCGCGCTGTGGCGCCCGGCAGTGAGGCTGCACGGGGCGGGGGCGATGGGCCAGAGGCCTCACAGCTCACATCACCTTGTCCCAGGTAGAAAAATGAGAGAGAAAAAATAAAGGCATTGCAACATTAGACTTCAGGAGATGTCATCTGAAAATTCAGAGAATAAAAATTCAGAGAAGTGTCCATGATTCACAGATCCACAGAGCCTTTCTCTGATCTTTCTGGACAGATGACAATGAATAAGATGGAGGCTGGAGTGCAGAAATGAGAGCTGCTAGTTGGCCAACTTGGAAGAATGCTCGTGTTTTAGGTCTAAAGAGCGGGTCTCTGCTAACACTGTTGGCCTCTTAGGCACTGAATTTTCTGTCTAAAAAAAGGTAAAACAATCCACTATGATAGTGTTGGTCCATGCTTTCTGACATAAAGCTCTTTCCGCTATGGCCGTAAGGGCACATTTGTGGATATTTAAAGCTCGAGGCCCTCCCAGCCCTCTATGCCCCAAATTACCAGACAGTTGGGTTTCCCAGAATTTCCATCATTCCTGGAGCTTTAATTCTACATTAAACACGATGCTTTAAAGATTCTTGACCTTTTACTGAAGTGTAAAACACACACCAAGAAAGAACAGAAATCAAAATGTAATGGCTCAGTACCTGTTCACAAAACGCGCACGCCCACACAACCAGCATTCTGTTTAAACAGAACTATGTTATCACCCAGGAGTCCCCTGGGGCAGGGCTCTCTCACTCCCACACAGCACTCAGTCCCAGCAAGCAGCCTGTGCCTAAGTAAGACACATTAGTATTAAATGCACTACTTGGGAATAAAAGACAACATATCACTTCTCTATTTTTTCAAGTAGAGCGCAGCCCTCATCCCTCACAGCACAGAGGAAAGAGCCTCTCTAAATCACAGGAATGAGCCCAGTGAATAGGCCTAATGACAGTGAACGGAAAATTAACTAATCAGAAGCGTGTTTAACACAATCCAATTGCCACCTGCAAAGAACCGTCTCCTTTTCCCCTTCTCCACTTCAAAAGCATCTATATCATCGGTAAAACCAAATACCCACTCAGTAAAGTGTAAACAAACAGCAAGGAAAGGGGGGAGTGGAAACATAATGAAGAAAATAAAGCCACTTGCCTCTCTGCAATCCTCTTGCTTCTCCTTCTTTAATGGATTTGCAATGAAAGTCTATAATCAAGGTGTAGTGATAGACTTAATTACATGAAGCTCTAAGTGACCTCAAGCAAATCACATGTTGCCTTCTCCTGGGTACAAACTTCGTTAAGACTAATACTCCCAGTCAGAAAACCTCTCATCTGAGACAAAAGGATTCCTACGGCAATGAGCACCAGCTGCCTGCGCACCGTGAATGGGCTCTCGACGACCCATTACGTCCCGAAAAGCCTTTCTCCACTCTGCACCACTCAACGCTGCATTCTGTGCCGAACTTTTCTTTTCATTTTTTTTAAAGCCACTTACAAATATCCACAGGAACTAGGGACTAAGTTTCCCTTTGAAAGAAACCCAGAGGCAAAGGCTGAATGAATGACATATTTTTTTTTTCATAAAGGGGATAATCAGGCTAAAAGAACAATACTGGGCCAAAAAAAGTCTGCGACCTTCGCTGAGGCTATGACCTTGAATATATGAATCTTCTTCTGACACAAAGAATGTAGCTAATTGTTAAGCTGCTGATTAGGTCTTTACAGGAAATTTGTAACCCTTACCCTCCAGGGCTAGAGTCCAGTTTGGAGTTGGGGGTGAGGAGTGGTGTCCATGACATCTGGGCAGTCCCCCAGCGTCGCAACTGTCCGGCTAGATCAGTAACTTTCTAACAGATCTAATTGTATTTCTTTTTGTTTTTTTTAAGAATTTATTTATTTTTTTAGAGAGAGGGGAAGGGAGGGAGACAGAGAGGGAGAGAAACAGCAATGGATGGTTGCCTCTCACATGGCCCTCACTGGGGACCTGGCCCGCAACCCAGGCATGTGCCCTGACTGGGAATCGAACCGGGACCCTCTGGTTCCCAGCCCGCACTCAATCCACTGAGCTACACCAGCCAGGGCAGATGTAATTGTATTTCAATCAAAGGAATGGTCAGCTTCAAATCTGGTATCTGAATCTAGATTCCAAATGAAATGACTAATACATCGTATATATGGTGACTACCCAAGAACAAAGAGGTTACAGGCCTTGGTTTAGGTGGGTTTCCAGAGCAGATCCTTGTCTCTGATGGGCCTGTTGAAAAGAGGCTAAGAAATGTACCTTTGCCTATCATGGACAGAGGAAGACCTTTTATATTTTAAAAACAACAATAAAACTCTGCAATAAGGTAAGTCGGTGGCCCTTATAGAAAACAATTCTTCCTTGGCCAAAGATGAATTGGGAGTTCTCATAGACTTCTGTTCCCCTAATGCCATGCGGCATGCTCCCAAACCAGCAGATTAATGATGCTTCCACAAAATTACATTTTTCCCTCCCCAAGTCTACCTCTGACCCATTGCCGCAAGTAGTTTAACTCTGAAAGGCCTTGACCTCCTTTCTTTGTCTCTCTGAGTCAAGTGTGTCTGTTTCCTTGGGGCTACCAAGCTCAGTTGGACGGCTGGCCGGAGCAGAATGGAGCATCAGCCAACCCCAGAACAATGGGCCCCTTTCTCGGGCTGTCACATGAACGCCGCTGCATTACAGCCATTGTCCCTCCAAGCAGAGACGGAAAGGCACGGGTTCTCACAGACCAGCTACTCTCTGTGACCTACTCTCACCACGTCACTGAAATATTAAAACAGTGAAAAAAGAAAAGTTGTGCCTTCTGGATAGAGCAGGTGAGCCCTAACAAGGGCTATGGTGCATCCCTGGACCACCTGCGTCAGGATGCCTTGTCAAAAATACACACCTTTGGACTCCACTGCACCCCTTCTGAATCCAAATTGTTAGAGGGCAGCCAGTATCTGCCGGTGATTCGCAGGCCCCTGAAGTTTGAAAACAGGCTAAATGGAGGCCTCAAACATTTCTGTCCTCACTAATGGACTGATTTCGCACATCTATCTGTTCAAGGGATGTACAGGAGATGGGGGAGTTCTGAAAAGGCAAATACTTTATACCGTGGTAATCGAATCTCATTGTGGGGGAAACACCTAGGGAGAAGGTAGGTGAGAAAGATGAGGGCACCAAGGAATGTGGGGAGCGAGACAGGAAATGAAATAATAATAATAATAACAACAACAATAACAACAGTGGCGTCCGGTCAGCAATGAGCAGAAAGTGGGAGGTGCAGGGAGAGGAGACTGCCGAAGCAACCTGGCAGAGGCTGGAGCCTTCAGAACAGGACGGATGGTGAGAATTTCCTTCAGAAATGGAAGTTCCAGTGGTGAGAAGTTCCAGTGGTGGGATTGACAGATTGCTCTTAAAGAAACAAGCATGTTTAATATTCAGTTTTAAGAGATGAACTTCCTTCACAGTCCCAAGCCTTTTAGTCGGCCACTTAGAGCCGCATGTTTGGTGATAATTTATGAAGTAAAGGAGATGTGAGGTGACATCCGTGATGGGGTGGACCACTTCATGCTAAAAGAGACAGTACAGTGGTGCGGCAAGATCATCTTTAAGTTAAACTTCTTAAGGGAAAATACAAATTCAGAGCTAGCTCATGCTAGCAGAAACATGAGCCCTGTCTCCACTCCCGCACCCAGGAGCCCCATTGTGGCTGAAAGAAATAAGTTCTCTCATTTCATACCTTTGCATGGAAAGGGGGCTCAGGTTTTCCCCTGCCCCTCCATAGGGTGCCCCAAACCACAGCGGGCGTACAGAATAACATAGTAGCAGTGTAAGAGGAGGGGCTCCTCCAGTGCCCATGGAGCTGTGGGGACAGGCAGAGTCCAGGCCTAGAGCCCCACGCCTGGCTGTCATAATTCTCAAGCGTTAACTCGCCCCTCCTGAAGCAGTTTAACCGCTACTGCTTGAAGATTTCTTGTGAATTCCTGCAGCCACATGTTTGATGAGCTTACTCCCCTGTTTAAAATACCCCCATCTACTCAAGTCCTCTCTCCTTCAAGACCCCACACTACAGGAAAGCCCCAAGCATACAGGGTCCTCTCTCTAGCGTGAGCCCTCTCGGGCCTGCTCTCAGAACGGCCCACTTGGTCCTTGCTCCCAGCCTCACACAGTCAGGTGTATTTTACTGCTTGTTTGCTTGGTTTTAAGGCAAGTATTATGGTAATTCCACATAGTATTTATCCCTATGCCCTGTCTGCCTAATAATCAACTGATGGAGCAGAAGTAAAACTTAAACCAATTACTTTTTGAAAGAACACAAAAGAACATGTTATCTTCAATTCCTTGTCCCAAAAATGAAGTGCCCTTCTGAAGACACCATTGAAGGTGGATATTTAAAATTTTTTTCATTTTGACTGTAGAAATAATCTCTTGGGTCCACAAAAAAAAGTTCATATTTCTATTTTGTTCCATGAGGAGCAAGTTAAATTTGTGTGTTCTGATTTTCAATTTGCCATCAAAAATTATTTTTTTAAAAAGATGAATATGATTCTTTCCCAGAAGGTATTTAAAAGATCCATTACGGGAATGGTCACCTTTGGTGAGGCTTTAGAACTCACCGAATCCCTCAGCCAGGTCAGTCAGGATGTTAATGACAAGGCACTTAGTCACTCTCTGAGATGAGGTCTCCTTGCTCCCAAAGATAAGATGTGTTTAACAGATGCTAATATCCTGCACATGTACCTATCAAGATGAGGCTTTCCATGCTGAAATACTGTTTTCTTTGTCTTAGGAAGGAGGAAGGGTAAAATTTATTGCCCTCCAAGTAGGAAATTGAGGTGGTTGAAATGCTTTACATAGTTTCTTTATCTAGGAGTATAAATCACTGGACATGAAACAACAGAGGAAATCATTAGAAATGAACATCGTTAATAACAGGATATATTATCACATTCACACTTTCCAGACAGGCTAATGGTGCAGAGGATGCCTTATCAAGTAACATCCACATGACAACTTTCAATTGTAGAAATAAAGTTCTATAAAATAAAATTACACTGGTTTGTGTCTTATTTTTATTTTCATCTTCATACTATGAGAATTCCTCTATTAATTAATTAATCCTGCAATAACTAAAAAGAGAATGATCACAGATAAGAGAATTTTCTAAATTGGGAAGAAAAGAGAGGCATGAGAAATACAAAATCTTGGGAAATTCAGATAGAATGAATGAATGAATGAATGAAGACATTAGGAGACTAAGAAACTTACAAAAAGTGTAGCCAGATGCAAGCTTAAACTGAGGTTTAAAAAGTTCATTTTGGAAACAGAATTGAGAACGAAGACAAATCAATAGACCCAAATAAATCTTAGTTAATAATTAAAACTAAGCTAATTTTTAGAATGAAATGCTGGATACACATCCTTGAGAAATTGGGATCACAGGCAGTTAATTGCTTTGTTTGAAATCCAAACAGTCTGGTCATTTGTACTTCATGCATTAATGCTGTTACCTTCCTGCCCTATTATGTCATTGGAACGCTCATGCATCAGCCAGTGAACGAACTTTCTGATGTTGTTTATTTTTCACAGGGCTGCCTGTGAGCTAAATATTCCATTTTTGCAGCATCACCATCTCTGTCATTACCCTGTGGTTTTTTCTTTGTTCGTTATTTTAATGTTATTGTATATTATTACCATTATTCCCAAAAATTAGTGGGAAATGGGAAAAATTTTTAATTAAAAAATGGTAATTACAAGAAGCGTTGTCTCATAACCTTAATACAAGTTAGACAAAGATAGTAGTTATTAGTCATGCCAAAAAAATCTTTACTCAGAATCAGACATTTATTGAATGTGAACAGGTCAACTGCTGTGCAGGTAAGGAAATAACCAAAATTATAGAAAGTTTAAAGACAGGAAAATTAAGGAGAGGAGTAAACACCGAATGCTTTGTCTAAATGGCAAGATATAGTGAAAAATTTCATAATATATCTGGCCCTCTAGGGCTGGCATTCCTTATAACATGTAGGCTTTTGCACAATCAATCTTTGGACCAATTTTTAGAAGTGCATTCTGTACTTAGGTAGGAAAAACAATGCGGAGCAAGCCACCATGTTTTCAATCAGATACAAAAACAAATACAAGGTATTTATACACTGAAAAGCACAGGGTACAGCTGCCTATTTTTGTTGGCACTGGCATTTCCATTTCAGTCCCTGACATTGTCGTTCACAGCCAAAACCACCCAGTCGTATGACATACTCAGGTGTTGTATCCGAGTGCTGGCCTAGTGTTGCGCATGTGACGTTAATTCAGTGGCCTCTGGTGGTTCATAAGTCGTCTTCGGATATTCTATCTTGTCCTTTCTGTCCCTTTTCCCCTCCGCATCATTCATTTTGTAGACTATGTCTAGCCAAATTGCAAATTCTTGACTGTCTTCTCCACAACTCTTAGTCCGCTCATAGTGACTGTCCCGAACACTCGACGTGCTGAGAGTACGTTAACTGGCGTACATTCATTCTTTCTCCCCTTTCTTTTTTTTAGACATTTATCTTGTAACTACTATGTGCCAGCCATTTGGGTAAAGGCTTCAAATAAGAAATGATAATCTCACCAATCAGTTGGAGGAATCTCCACACAACAAACACAGTTGCTTCAACATAATGGGGACATTAAAACTACCTGCAATCTAGGATAGGAATTATGTGAGATATCATTAAGTTTATGTGAGAAGATTAGGAAGTGTTTCAGAGGAAAGATCTTGAAGGACAAATGGGTAGTAAAAAGTTGGTTAGACTGAAAAGAGGAGCAAAGACATTTCTGGCAGAGGGAAGAGCGTAGACCCCTAGGTCAGGAGGAATGAAAGCAGGCAACGTATTCTCCAAGCAACAGCAACAAGATCAAGAGCAGTGGGGCTTAGACGCTTAGCGAACAGGGGAAGCACATAAACAACCAAAGAAGACAGTCAAACCTGGCGTGTGTATCACCTGAGAACGGTTAGGCTGTGTGCTACAAGTGTTTCTCCAGCTGGGATTTGAGGTCACTTCCAGTAGACTCACCTAGAATCAAGTGCAGGGGATCTGCTAGGTGCAGATTTCTGGCCCTTGCATCCCGAATACAGACCTGGAATCTGCATTTTCAATAAGCACCTGGGTGACTCTGATGCTTGCCATCTGGGGAGCTGCCATGGATTTTTAAACAAGGGAATGACGTGATCAGGTTTGTATTTTAGAAATATGCCTTTCGACCAAGGACACAATGATGAGGAAGGTGTATCCACTGCTGCTAAATGAGCCTGTGACTTGGGTTTGTATTAGAATCATCTTGGGGAACTTTTGTAAAACTGCAGGTTTTATACTTTACCTAAGACTTACTGCATCTGAATCAAAGCAGAGGGGGCTAGGGTTTGTATTAGGTTGAACAATATGAAATTGCCATTTTATGTAGGCCAAAATGGTCAAATTTTTGCAATTTCTCACAATTCAATCTAATATTTTTAACAAGCCCCACCCCCTGCTTGCTTCTGATACACATCAAAGTCTGAGAGTGGCTGAGGAAATAAATGCAAGCTGAGCTGAATGCTTTTCCTTTTTATTACTTATTACTGTCACTACTCACTTTGATTAACATGCAACAATGGAAATGACATATTTATGTACCCCAAACAAATTTTTTTTAAAAAAACGAGGTTTAAAAATAACCACCAATAAAGTAAGGCCACTGATTTAAAGATTTTAGAGCCCAAACGAACACTAGACTATCCAGCTTTTCCCTCACCTCCCCACACAGGTTTTCTGGGTGAAGCTGACAGGAGAAGTGCTCTGCTAGAAGTTACACTGAATGTTTTTTCAACTCCTCCATGACACATGCTTTTCATTTTAACAGGTAATGAAATAAATGTAGCTAAAAAGTATTTGGGATTTAATTTATAGGTGCTAGTATTACACGCAGTCCTAAAATACCTGAAATGGGGTGTGGGGAGGTATAAAGCAAATACTCATGCATATCCATCTTTAAAATAAAGCCAATGAACTTAAATGACATAGTACCCAGAGCAGTGCTCGAAATATACTAGGTGCTTAAAAAATATGATTGAATAAATAATTGGCCTCTTAAAAAATAGGTTAAAGGAGATGTGTCCACGCAAGGAAGTTCTAAGGCAGTGTAGTTTACACACTGTAAACTAAGTGTAGATGTTCCACCTGCTAGCCTGACCCAATGGCCTTTTGGTCCCCAACCATGACCCCCCCTCTACAAATGCCAGCCCTGCCACATGCACTTTCATTCCTCTGACGGAGCCCCAACAGAAAGCAATGCAAAGGCCATGTCCCGGCTGAGTCTGACAGTACAGTGTGTCCTGGGTGGGGGTCAAGCCCACATGAGTGCAGCCTTCAAAGGCCATCCAAAGAGAAATAACAGCTAACAATTACTGATCACCAATAAAGGCTATGTCAACCTAACACAGCAATAGCTACCAATACTAGCTTAGTAATAGTTAATGCTTACTTGCTTTTTACAAGTATCTGCCAAGATTGTTAGCACACCACATGCATTAAATCATTTAATCCCTTTAACAACCCTCTGATGTAAGTGCTGTTATTATCATTCTGATTTTATAGATGAGAATAGAGAGGTTAAGCAACCCTCAAAATCACACACCTGGGAAGTGCAGAGTTGAGAGATGACCCCAGGCTACCAAGTGTCATACCTTACCATCTACTCTACTCTCTGACCTCGGGGCAGCAAAGCAAAGAGGACCCTGCAAGCTGATCTCTTGCCGCCATCACGTCAGGAAGACGGCATTTCTGGTGACGGTGACCTGGTTCCAGCCTTTTCATCCACGGGGAATGAAGCCTCTTCAGTTGAGAAGACTCTACACAAAGTGAGGCCCCGGAGACAAAGGAGAAAGGCAGGGAGAACCACGAAGGAATGTCATTCTCCCCTGCATGCTGTTGGGGGACAGCAAGGGTAGTACTCCCTAAGAACTTCTGGACTAATCGAATCTCTGACTTCAACTTTCCACTAAGGAGTTTGGGTCCTCATGTGACGCTATTTTCTAAAGAAGCATCACACACTGATGTTTCTCTGCCTCTCTTTCTCCCTCCCTTCCCTTCTGTCTAAAAATAAATAAATAAAATCTTTTTTAAAAAAAGCATCAAAGATATCATTATATTTCATTTGTTCAGTGGGATCATTCTTACTCTCAGAAAGAAAGAAGGACAAAATATTTTCCTAAACCAAGGGTAAAAGTCTTAGATCAAAGGAATTTAAAAGACCAACACGAGGCAGATCTATGGCAACTGTGACGAGAAATCGCCCCCCACCCCAACATTCCTTGAGGAGCCAGGCATGCACAGAAGGAGGAGACCCCTCTGGTCTAAGTCACCCGGCCTGTGATCCCGACTCCCCTGCAGGATGCTGAGAACGCAAGAAGAGGGACTATCCCAAGTCTGTCTGCACCATCTGAATATCAAGTACTGGAGAAAGAAAAGTTTAGAAAACAAGTCAAGATCCCAGGGGAGAAGTGAAGCGGATCTCAAAGGAAGGCCGCCGCTGAAACTAATTTCCATTCTCAGTCTGATCGCCCTACACCTCTCCACGCCCAGTTCGGACACCTGTCATCGTGGGACAGACGAGGCAATACAAGGGCAGAAATGCCGCAAAATAAAATGCGTAATGGGATGTCTCCCCATGAAAAATACTCCGAGAAGTTCCTACAAGCCCCACGTAACAAGACCAAATGCAAACAATAACAATAAACCCTTGAGACATAAACAACCCAGACTGGGCCAATCTCGCCCCACCCCACGCTGCACTTGGGTATCCTGGCGAAGGAAAATGTGCCCCCCGCCCCCTGCCCGTAAGAAACCATCCAGCGTCGGGCTAAGGTCCAGTGGCTGCCAGAAAGTTTACCCGAATCTTACCCAGATCCCGAGATCCTGAGATTCGCAGCGCAACCCTTTTCCCTGGTTTTCACTGAACGCCAGCCGAGAAACAGAATCTGTCCCAAACAGAGCACTTGGCCTCCAAGCAGCGTCCCAGAAGAGAGCGATACTTGGCAGTCTTAGTTCAGATTCAAAGGTGGAGGCGCCGGAAGGGAGGCCGGTCTCAGAGCGTTTCCAGACCCGCAGTTTTGCGCACCAAAGTACTCGCTGCAAACTTGAGTAAGGTTTTCCCCGTCTGGCCCGAGATGCTGGAGGAGGAGGGGAGTAACTCGAGCCAGGGCCGGGGCCGGGGTGCGAGCAGTTGCCGCTGCTGCAGCTGCTGCCGCCGGGGCAGTGACCGCTGGAGGGGGGCGTCGCTTGGCGCCGCGCACAGTCCCTTCTGCAGCCCGCGGGATCCTCCGGCCCAACTCCTGCGCCCTGAACGCAGGTCGACCAGCTCTGAGCTGTGTCCACCGTCCGAGAGTGACCCGCCAGTACTCCGGTCACGAAGTTGGTAAACCTCGGGGGTCACCTCATTGGGTGGCAGAGAGAGTGCCCATCTGCGCCCGGACGCACGAGCGCCCCCGGGTCAAAGTCCGGGAGCTGTTCTGGACCCTCTAGGAGGATTTGGGGGACTGGGGACAGCAGGAGTGAGCGGCACGCCCCCAGCAGTGCCAGTAAGGAAGTGCAAATGTGGGGCGAAGGGATGATGACCTAGCGGTACCAGAGTGTGCAAAGCAGCAGCGAAGTGGTCGGGAAGAAGAGGTGAGGAGTTGGGGGGATGGGTAGGACTGAGGGAGCCGCTTTACAGAGGCGGGGCGGAGAGAGAACTCCCCAGACCCTCGAGACCGCCTCTGCGTGGCCTCTCGCGGAGATTACTTGGGGAATGGCTCCCTCTGCCGACTCGCCGAGGAGGTCCCGGGAGACCCAGCCACAGAAAGTTAAAACCACTGAAGTCTTTCTCCATCTGTGGATTGGACAGGAGGTGAATCCTGGCGTCTACTTCTCTGACTGTCCACCTTCCTCTTCCTTACTGAAGAATTCCTCTGCCTCTGGACGACCCAAGCAGATACAAACTTCTAATTGCTGGGAAGTTCCCTCCTCTGTTTAGCTGAATTCTCTCCGCTCCCCGCCACGACCCCCCCCCCCCAAAAAAAAGCTTGTGCTCCTCACCCACATCGAATGATCCTTTCCCACCAGGTTTCTCTTTCTTACATTAATATGATCTCCTTTTATTTACAGAGACCTCAAACGCACCTGCGTCTCCAGTCAGTAACTTCACCTGGCAAACAGTCCCTGCTAAAAATTATGTTTGAGTGGAATGAGCATGTATGCGTTTGAAGTCTCACCATTCTCCTTGGTCACGCTGCAAACAAACAGGGGAAGGCTGTGTGTTGTTTGTTTACCAGGTATCCTTGCCTCCTCTTCTGTTCACAGTACCTACATTTTTCTCTGGGGACCAACCCCGCCACACTTAGCAAAGTCTGAAGAGGATGTCAGTCCGGATCACCCAGCTTTTCCCCGTCCAGGACTTAACCTAGTCCCCTCGGACCTTCTCTGCCAGGAATCTGAACTTTGGTCAGAGTGGCCCAAGAATGGATAAACAGATCCATGTGACAGTGTTCTAGAAATTGGCCATTAGCTTATGTCACTTAATCCCCAAAGCTACCCTTCCACATGCTTTATGAAATCTGGTTGCTCCACTTATGTTTATTTTTTTAAATCAACTCTGAGGTGTGATTTACATTTAATGTATTGTACTCATACTGAATGTTCAGGTCTGATTAGTTTTGGAAACGTACACACCCATGTAACCACTACCACAATCAAGACAATGAACAACCCTATCACCTCAGAAAGTTCCCCTCCACTCCTTTGAAGTCAGTTCCCACCTTGTCCCAGCCCTGGCCCACTGGGCTGCTTTCTGTAGCTCTAGATTAGATTGGTCTTTTCTAAAGTTTCTACAGTGGAGTCCTATAGTATGTATTCTTTTGTGTTCAGCTTTCTTCACTTGGCATAATGTTTTTGAGATTCATCAATGTTGTTTGCATAAGCAACTCTTCTTATTGATGAGAATTTTCCCATCCATGGATATACCACAGTTTGCACATTCACCAAATGTTGATGGGCATTGGATTTGTTTCCAATTTAGGTTCATTATAAATAAAGCTTCTAGGGACATTTTTGTATAACTCCTTGTGTGGATATATGTTGTTATTTCTCTTATTTCATAAGCATGGGGTTAGTAGTTTACACAGTGTGTGTGTGTTGCTGTCTAATAGAGATTCACTGTTTCCTAAAGTGAATACATAGATCTACACTTCCACCAGCAATGTATGAGAGTCCCTCCATATTTTCATCAGTACTTGCTATTGTCTGTCTTTTTATTTTAGCCATTCCACTGGGTATTTCATCATAGTTTTAATTTACATTTCCCTAATGACTAGTGATGGATCAAAGACATTTCCCACATTTTCATGTGCTTGCATGCCATTCATTGTTTGATAAAGTGCCCAAATTTTCTTGCCTGATTTTTCAATCAGGTCATTTGTGTTCTTATTATTGGTTTCTAGGAGTTCTTTATACATTTTGAATACATTTGTCAGAAATGTGTATAGGAAATATACTCTTTCAATCTGTCTGGTGCCTAGCAATATCTTAATGTATTTTAAGCGGCAGCAGTTTTTTTAAAATGAAGTCTAATTTATCACTTTTTTTCTTTTATGGTTGAGGTTTTTACATTTTATCAAAGCAATTTATCCCAAGGTCATGAAGATTTTCTCTTATGGTATCTTCCAGAATTTTTGTAGTTTTAGCTGTTATGTTTAGGCCTCTGATTCACTTGGAGTTAATTTTTGTGTCTGGTCTGAGGGAAGGGCAGAAGTTCATTATTTTTCACATAGATTTCCAGTTGTTTCAGCACAATTTGTTGATAAAATTATCTTTTTCCCATTTGATAGCCTTGCCACTTTTACTGAAAATCACTTGGCCATGTGAGAATGGGCCTGTTCCTGCCATCACTGTCTTTTCCTGTGACGTACTCGCGCGTTTCTGTTCCCACGCCTCAACCACGCTGCCCGGATTCCTTCCTCAGCTCCCACGCCCGCCTCTCCTGTGCTCACCTGCTCTGTGCTCCAGGGAGTCCCCCCAAGTCAGAAATCCAGAGAGACCCTAGGGTTCACTTCATTTGTGACCTTTTCTCAGGAATCACGGTCCTCCTGCCCAACATCTAAAAAGAGTTATTTCACGTATTTTGTCCAAGTTTTGGTTGTTTTGGGCAGGTGCGTAAGTCCAGTCTAGTGCCTCCGCAATGGCCACAAGGGGAAGTTGTTTTCCTTTGATTATTGAGGAGTTACTTTTTGAACAAATTCTTTCACATTCTTGTTATGGTTTTATTTATTTTTATTGAGTTATATAGACTTGGCTTTTGTTGTTTCGTTCAAAGAGCTCTGGACGATACACATGTAGTAGCAAAATGAACACACGAAGCATTTCAGATGAAGCCAGAACAACCTGGATTAGAGGGAGACTCTTCACACCTTTTATTCTGCACACTATAAACACCACTCATACCGTGTGAGATTAAATGGGCTTGTCTGTTGTTGGTAAATATACTATTCTGGTACCATAGAATTTATAATCTACTAATACTTCAGTTATTTTTCATGTTTGCTCTTAAGTCTAACTTTCAAAAATATTTATACAATTAGTTGGGATTTGCATAGTAATCTTACAGGACTATTCACTTAACCTTATGAAATTCCATTTTTCTACAAGTGGTCTGTTTAGACTTCTTGAGATCTTGATGGAGCTCATTCTGTCCCAGCATATTAGCTGAAAATGAAGATATGTAAAATGGGACCAGTGAGCCACAATGCTTTTGAGCAAATACATATTAAATGTGGAAGCAGGTAAAAGTCAAAGGCATATTGGAACGAAGACTTTATTTTCCATCTATATTTATCCACATCCTGTAATAAGGTCATTCAACCACTTATAAATACAACTCTATTACACTCAACCCACTTTCTGCATCTGAACCACAGGATTTCATGGGATTTTTTTTCAATTACGGTATAAATCCAGAAATACTCTCATGTCTTCGACTTACCTGTCTGGAAATATTTCCAATAAAGGAAGTCATCAACCCAGCAGTCCTGTCTCTCGGCAAACAAGACGGGCTCCTTGCACCCGTGGCCCCTCCCACTCTGTAGTGCTCTTAGCCAGGCTTCCACCTGATGGCTTAAAAGCTTGCATAGTTACAGGAACAGACTAGAGCTCACAGAATTTACCTCCCACAGCTTACGGGCAGGCCTCCTGATGGCATCTGTGGCACAGTCGGCAGGTGCCACATACCCTTTGACATGGTTCAAACCCCGGCTACCATTTCCCTATCCACTGGCTGCCCCTCGGTCGTGCAGCTCACAGCCCAGTACCCTGGATGAGGCCACAGAGAAATGAATCTCCCGTGGCATCCTGCACAGCTCAGGACACCAGGTGCTCCCTGTCGTGCTCTTGCTTTCCCCAGAGAGGAATCTTGGTGGACAAGGGCTACCTCAGCAGTGAGCTGGGCCACCATGAGGGAGGAGTAACACACGTAAAGTTAAACTGTTCCTCTTCCGTTCTCCAGTGCGTCCAGTGGGAGCTGTTTGCCCTGTGGCTGTGTTGGAACTGCACCACTAGACTCCTGGACTTCCCAAAGGCTTTCTCATCTGTGAGCGATTGTCCGAGTCAGTGCTCTCCAGGGGCTCTTGGACTTCACTCAGAGGGACTGTATTGGTTCACAGGCCGCTCTAGGATCCAACGCCGTGACCAAGGTGTTTATGACTATTACTTGACCCACGGATGGGAGAGACTCCTCCTGGATCCTTCTGTCATCTGGGGACAGATCCCAAAGCTCCCGCAAAGTCTCTTTGTCCGTGGATTGATGCCAAATTACTGTTGTCAGAGAGGGGGGCTATGACAGGGGTGTTTTATTGGGGCGCCTTGCTTACATCACTCTCTCCAAATTTTATTTTACTGAAACAATAATTTACCATGGTAAGAAGTACATTTCTTCATCATGACCAAATTCACATCTTCATAGCTATATAATTGCAATAAATGAAACAATATAGTTACATGTCATGCCCTCTGATATTTTCTGCCCTGGGGCTTCTCAAACTTCAGTGTGCCTGTTAAACAGCTAGGGATTTGTTAATATGTGATTCAGCATCGGTCGGGGGAACCTACATTTTAACAAACTCCTAAGTGGATGTTTCTGTCTCTCAGACTGCATCTTGAGTAGCAAAGTTCTCTTCTATTTTATTTTATTTAAGTGCTAAGTTACTTTTAAGACTTTCAAATGTGTCTGGACCGTCAGTATGTAAAAGCACTACTGGTATATTTCTTGGAGTAAGACCGTACTTGGAGAAGCTCTTGAAACCACAACACGCCTATCTAGAATATTCTTATAAACAACTACCTATGAAAGTGGTTCAGTAGGAAACAGGCTTCACTTTCCATGTGCCAAGACCAGAACATGATAGAAGGGAAGAGATTGATATCTTCCTGATACTGTTTTTTAAAATTGTAACATTTGACTCAATAAATAAATCTATTCCAGTTTGGAATACATAAATCTAAGTGCTCTGCATATTAAGGACTCTCATAACTGTATGGAAAAGAAAGTTACAGAAGATGACTAAAAGTAACCATGGCAATGATATGAGTACCAGCGGGGAAAAAAGAAAAATCATTTCCAGTGGCAGGAGCTTTTGTCTCAAGCATCAGTGTTCACCGTGTCCATCAAGGTTTTTGTTTTCAAGTAACAAAAGTCAGCACTGACCAACTTAATGAAAACAAAACTGGGGGAAGGGCTACTGAGGGACTCCACAGAGATGGGAAGCTGTGGGACCACAGCTGAAAGGAAGAAAGGAGGGGACTGGGCGGGAGGAATCAAAGCTGAGGACTCAGGGCAGAAACAGCCTGGTCATTCTGTCCGCACTGAGATTAATGAACTCAAACCATTTCTTTCCTCAGTCTTCGTATCATGCTCTCAAGATCAAAGTCACCGGAGAGGGCATCCATTGGGCTGAACTTGGGTTTTGTGTTCCCTCTTGCCAGCCTTGGGAGAACAGGAAGTATTTGGCCCTCAAATTTCCCTATGGGATCAGGTACCTGATATACCATCCCCCCAAGAGCATAGAAAAGTGGTACGCAACACAGAGTATTCACAATTCTTTCAAATTTTGCTCTAAACGGCAGTAGGAAAATGAGGCAGTGATTATTAACAGATGTAGGGTCAAAGGAGGGTTTTGTGAGGCGGGAAGAGTCACTGTGTTTTTGTATCTTGTTGGCCCTGACCCAGTAGGCAGCCGGTGGGGGTGGGAAAGGGGCTCATTGTCACTCTGCCACTGTTTCTGAGCGTTACTGGCCATTTTAGCCACCACCCATTGCCAGAACTCCTTCTGCAAAACTGAAATTCTACACCCATTAAAGAATAATCCTTCATCCCCCTTTTCCCAGCTCCTGGCAATCACCACAGGACCTCTGTCTACAGGTGGAATTATACGGTACTTTTCCTTTTGTGATTCACTTCTTTCCCTTCGCATACGTCTTCAAGGTTCATCCACAGTGTAGAATGTCTCCGAATTTCCTTCCTTTTCAAGGCAGAGTAATACTGCGTTGTATGTATGCACCACAGTTTAACCGCTCACCTGCGGGTCGACGCTGAGTGGCTTCCCCCCTCGGACCTGCAGAATAATGCCACTATGAACCTGGATTTCAGATACCTCTTAGAGACTCTGCTTTCCATTCTTTGGGATAAATACCCAAAAGCGGTCATTCTACTTCGAATTTTTCTAAGAACCATCATACTTTTTTCTTCATGACTGCACCACTTTACATTCCTACCAACAGTGCACAAGGGTTCCAATTTCTTCACATCCTGCCGGCATTTATTCCCTTTGTTTTTTTTTATAGTGGCCATCCTAATAGGTGTGAGGTGGTATCTCACTGTAGTTTTGATTTGCATTTCCCTAATGATTAGTGATGCCGAGCACCTTTTCAAATGTTGTTGGTCCTTTGTGTATCTTCTTTGGAGAAATGTCAAGTCCTTGCCTTTTTCTTTTTTTAAATGAGGCTGTTTTGTTGGTAAGTTGGAGGAGTTCTTTACATAGCCTGCTATCCTCTTGCTCACTCCACTCCAGACACATCGGTCTCATTTCTTCAAACACACCAGGCATGCTTCCTCCATAGGGCCCTCGCTAGTCCCTCTGCCTGCGCCGTGTAGCTTACTCCCTGTCTTTGTGCTAACTCACCGGTGCCTTCTCAGGGAGCCTTCCTATCAGCAACAGAAACTCCTCCCTGCTCCCGGCAGCAAAGCTAATCCTCTTTAAAATGCTCCAACTTTTGCTTTTGTTAGCATTGCTTTTCACCTTCTAATATCCTATATAATTTACATATTCATTATGTGTATTGTTTGGTATCTGTCTTCCCCCCACTAGAACATCAGCTTTTCAAGGTCAGACAGAGATCTTTGTCTGTCTTGTTTACTAATATATTCCAAGCACCAAGGGGTGTCCTTGTGCACAGTAGTTTCTCAAAAATAGCGAGTTATTTTAAATGGAAGTTTTATAACTCAGTAGAGAATTTTATATTTTACACTTGGAAATTCTGTTTTCTAGGTAGAAAATTATTTTAAGAGCAGACTTCCAAACACGATTTTTTTTTAATTCATTCAACATTTGCCCAAATCACCAACTTGCACAAATATGACTCTCAGTAGATTCAGGCTTATCTCTCAGATTAGAATAATTGTCTCGCGCTGCTATAAAAGTAAAGAAAGGGAGGAGGAGATGCAGATAAAGAATTAATTAATCGAGCCTTTAACTTTTCTGAAAACCCAGGGAATTTTTATCAGCCTGCTTCCTTATTTACCTAACACTACTCTCTGGAATATTAATATTATACCCTGAGATTTACATACAGCTTTTATGTAAATGGCCATGATGTATTCACACAAGTCTTCACCTTAGCCAAGTGCCCTAAAATAGTCTTGTCTTATACTTCTTATACATTAATTCACTTTGGAGCCTTCACATTCAGGAATAAAATTCACAATAAAACAACAGAAGCCTGTTTTGCTAAAATGCAGTGTGTTGCAGCCTTTTCCATAATACATTGGAGGACAGTTCTGTTTATATGGCACCCTGGGGTAAAGAGGGGAACTGGAGCCCTGGGCAAGGCTGCCCTGGTGGCACCAGCCTGCCCCGACACTCCCAGCCACTGCCGGGGCTGGCCCACCCCTGGGTGAGAAGCTGGATTGGGTGATGTCATGGGAAGTGAAGTCTTACCAACTGGTGGGTAAAACCAACCCTCCAGGACAAACGTGGTTTACAACCTCAAACGGCTTTCTTCACCAAATACTCGAACACATGTTTTGTCCTAAGTAGTCTACTCTTAGCGTTTCGGGTTAGCTACCCTTTGAATTTTTAAACTAAACATTTGACTATTGCAGGAAAGCCCCTCACCCCGCTATTGGATGTGTCTGTTGACGTCCGGCTTTGAAACCCCTTCTATCTCTTCCTTATGATGCGGAGGCTGGAAGACGGAGAAGCGAGTGTCTCCGCCCCGGGCAGCAGAGTCCCAGGTGCCTCTCTAGACTCCATCTTATAGATAAACTCCTGTGGTCCTTGGAAGGTAGTATGGAGGGAGGCCAAAGTCATTTTTCTTCTTTCTTTGGCAGCAGTAGAAGGCATAATACAGGCCTCCCCAATGTGCGTTTCTGGGGGCTTCTGGTTCCCTTGCCAGTCTACCTACCTTGGAGCTATAAAGCACCAGGAGACAAGCAGGCATTTCCTGCATGTTCCTGACTCTGATGGACAGAGGCTCTCCAACGTGGTGGTTCGCCCGAAAGCGAGTGGCAGTCTCCTGCTTCTCTTCCTGCAGCTCCTGCAGGACTGTGTGAGCCCTCGAGCCCTCGTGGGAAAGCCTCTGCCTGAAACAGGTCTCGTGCTGTTCGCGTCCCTGTCTGAGCCTGACTGCACACTCACAGGAAACCGACATGGAAGCGTTTTAATATAACACTCATTACGAACATACAGCATAAACTTTCATTTTAGGGTAACAGACATAGTAATACTCTAAGCTTTCTTCCTATCTGTTTGATAGGAGGTAATGGTTAGCACCGAGCTTGTCTGCTCAAGTCTCACCAGACTCATTCTTTTTTTTTTTAATAATTACTTTATTGTTGTTCAATTACAGTTGTCTGCATCCTCTCCCTTCCCCTCCAACCCCACCTCCCTCCCCAGCCTCCCTCCTCCCCCTTAGTTCTGTCCATGTGTCCTCTATAGTGATTCCTGAAAACCCTTCTCCCCTTTATCCCCTCCCCCCTCCCCCCTGGCTACTGTTCTTAATTTCAGTGTCTCTGGTTATGTTTTGCTTGCTTTCTGCTTTTGTTGATATAATCACCAGACTCATTCTTTACATTTCCTATTAACCTACTAACAAGGGTGAGAGTCTCTCCAGCTTTTTTTTAAGATTTTAATTTCTTTTTAGAGAGAGGGGAAGGGAGGGAGACAGAGAGGGAGAGAAACATCCATGTGTGGTTGCCTCTCACATGGCCCCCACTGGGAACCTGGCCCGCAACCCAGGCATATGCCCTGACTGGGAATCGAACCGGGACCCTCTGGTTCCCAGCCCGCGCTCATTCCACTGAGCTACACCAGCCAGGGTGTCTCCCTGGCTATTTTTTAGCCAAGAGTAAATTAAAGAATATCAGGCTTGTAATACGCTACTTCCATACCACCCAAACACATGACCAGAAAATGAAATGGAGGTGGGTCCCTCAATGAACATCAGGGGCTTTTTCTAGAAAAAAAAAAAAGTGGGTAATGACCCATTAAGACACTAGAAGATAATCTCAGTGACTTTTAAAACTCTTGCTTAAGAAAACATTTTCTAAGTGTGACACCAAAGTCAAAAACCATTAAAAAAAAGACAGGTTTTTGAAAATATTTTTATTTTGAGAGTTTTAAAATGCATCAAAATTAGAAACAATAGTGTCCACCACCAAGATTTAGCAATTATTTACATTGTGCTATAGCTGCTTCATCCCTCTCTCTGTTGTTTATATTATTCCTAAAAAAATGAAAAAATCAAGATATTTCAGTTCTAAATACTTCCATACATATACCCCCAAAGTTGAAATATATCCTTACAAAACCACAACACCTAAGAAAATTGACAATAATTTCACAATATCATGCATTATCTAGTCCATTATCAAATTTTCTCATTGAAACAAAAATAATTTTAACTGATTCTGTTCAGACCAGTATCAAACATTACATTTGCTTGTTATTTCTCTTAAGCCTTTTAAAATCTACAACAGAATCCTCTGCACCCACCTTTTTTTTGCTGACGATGTTGACCTAAGAGCTCAGATAAGTTTTCTTGTAAAAAATACCACATTATGGACTGATTATTTCTTCATGGTGTTATTTAACTTGTTTTAAGATTGCAAGATTTCAAAAAAAGAAAAGAAAAAAAGATTGCTATATTTCATTCCAAAATAAAAGGAAAGAATTAAGATAGACTTCCAGAGCCGTCCATGAGAACTTCGTGCAATGATGGAAATGTTCTATGTCTATGCCATTCATCATGGCAGCTCCTAGTCACATGGTTTTCAGCACTCAAAGTGTAGCTAGTGCCACTGAGGAACTAGATTTAATTTAATTTTTTAAATGGCATTTTTTAAATTGTTGTTCAGGTACAGTTGTCTCCATTTTCCCCCCACTACCCCCCTACCTCAGCCAAATTTCGTAGAGCATCCAAATTAGGAGACCAAGGAGTGTGCACCGTGGGTGTTCCCTGCTCTGGGGAGAGACAAAAACCGCTGGTGACAAGCCCATCGTCTTTTTTTTTCCTTAAAGTGGCAAAGCACAGACTTTCTGTCTGCGGCTACCCACCTTGGGCCCCAGTGAAGGGAGGGTGGCACGAAGTGGAGTCGCCCGAGCAGAGTCCGGAGTGGGAGGCACTGGGGAGAGTCTTTGGGAGCAGCTGTGGGATTTTTGAGCCAGATACACCTGGGCTGCACGACAGCCGTCTTCCTTGAGAAAAGGTAGCCCCTCCCAGGGGAAAATCAGTGACCTCACCCTGTGGGATACCGCTCCACCCACCCTCTGGAAATCCCCCTGCCACAAACTCAAATCCTGTTCGCTCCACTCAGCAAGTTTTTTTGTTCTTTTTTCCATTTTTCTCTTTCTTGTTGTTCTGTTTTATATGTTTGTTTTTTTTCTTTCTTTTCTCCCATCCTGCATTTTAACCCTTGCTGAGGAGACAGTAACATCAGAGGTCATCAGAGACTGGCAGTAGCCAACTCATACGCTATCCTGGGAAATATGCTCGTGGCTCCCCTTCACAGGAGAACCCCAGAAACACCCTCTCAGCATTCGGGAGGCCCAAAATCTGGGCTCTGGAAGACTACTAAGGGCCCTGCCCTGCCAAGAACAGGGAGATTATACTGGACAGACTCAGACTAGTGTCTCGGGGAAGGGGGAACACACCCGCCATCTCCCCTGAAGTCTGAAAAGGCACCTGCTATGGAAGATCCAAAAATCAGCACCCCCTGTTTCTGCCAGAAGCCCTATCAGGTCTGTGACTAGTCTAAGACTGACAGCAGGCCAGCAGGCAGAGACAGCCAGAGGTGGATCTTGTGATAACTTGGGACATTGGCTGACACACCCCCAGACCCAGTGCTCATAAAAGCCAGCTTTGCAGAGCAGCTTGGCCCACCCTGAGAGCAGCCAAGCCCGGAAGAATCAGCCACAAACTGTGGATCGCCTGTAGCTTTGAAAAAGCAGCTGAGGGCCACGAGTGGACAGCACCTGACATTGTCCTACACCAGACTCAGACATCAGAGTGGTCCTACACCAGGCTCAGACATCCAAAGGGGGAAACCAGCAGGCAAGATCTAAACTGTGCTGAGACAAATTCACTAGGTTCTTTTTTCATTATCTTAGCTATTTTTTTTCTTTTTAATAGCCTTTTTATTTACCTTTTTATCTATTTTCTTCTTTTTCTTTTATTTGGGGGACTCTAATTTTTCTTTCAGATCTCCTATTCTTATCTTTGACTACCCCACTGTTCCTTTCTTCTCTCTTTTTATTATTTTTGTTACATTTTCTGTGTTCCTTTTCCCTGTTTTCCTCTTTCAGTTCATCAGTAGTTCTTTTCCCCTTTCTCCTTTCATAATCATTTTTTTTATCTTTGGTCATCTCATATTCTTTTTCCTTTCCACCTATCTCTATTATTACATTTCGCTTTCCACTGTTATTATTCTTTGCTCTCTTGTGGTTGATATTGCTGTGGTGATCAGGAGGGTTGCTTGTTTTGGTGTTGTTTTATGTTGTTTTGCTTTGTTCTGCCAATACCTATACAACAGCTAAAACGTGTGTTGGGGGTTGAGATTCTTAGC